>CAUYTI010019173.1:0-15623 GCA_963575145.1 Galago senegalensis | reverse complement strand
TAACTCCAAGGAAGAGCATTCAAGAAAACAAATTTTAGGTACAAAGCCTATCAACTAGACCCCTCCCCCAAGCAGGAGGCCTGCCACAGGCTATCTGCAAAATGAACGAGGAACAAAAGACTTTTCATTTTACCTCTCTGGAGAGAGCCGCTAAACTCCAAGTCTCTATCTCCAGGGAAGTCCCACTTATGAACCTAGACCCCACCCCCCAGGCATAAAATTGAACAAATATTTTCCCCAACAAGTCCAAACTCCCAGTCCACCCTTCCCACTCACTTGGCGGTCTGAAGTTCTGCCCCCTGCAGAGCACAGTGTGTTCGGTCCTCTTCTGAGAGAGCTGGGCATAGTGTGGACTGCCAACCATCAGGAGGGAATCTGTGACTAACGGGGAAGAAAGAGGGTTTGGGAAGAAAGGGACACTTGGCAGGAAGAGAAGCAGCCAGTCCCCTGGTTATGACTATGCCCAGCCAGTGGTGGTGTTGACCCTCTGTTTGGGCTGTGCCTGTCAGGATGGGGTGCAGAACCCCGGCTCTGATGGCAACCACTCTCTCACCCATGGGAAAATGGTTGCCCGGTGTGGACTGAGTTCAGCAGACAGGGCTGGTACACAGCCCCTGCTGGGCCTGTGAGTAGAGGCTTGCTAGGCGTGGACTGAGACCTGAGAGCAAGGGCATAGTCCCCTGATTCCAACAGAACCTTCAAGCAGTGGCTTGCTGGGGGGAACCAAGACATGAGGGCTAGGGCATGGTCTCCTGTCTCCAGGGGCTGGTGAGCAGAGGCTTACCAGGTGAGGACTGAGACCTGCAAGCAGAGTGCAGTGCCCTGACTCTAATAGAGCCTGTGAACAGAAGCTAGCCAGGCAGTGAACTGAGACTGGCAGGCAGCGGCATGGTCCCCTGACTCCAATTGGTCTGGCAAGCAAAGGTTAGCTGGGTGTGGACCCTGGTTCCAACTGGGCCTGTGAGCAGAAAAGTGGACAACAGCATGGACTGAGTCTGGTGTGCGGGAGTGTGGATCCCTGGCTTCAATTGTGCTGTTAAAGACCTGTGAACCCCTCTCTGTTGCGCAAGCTTTGCACTGCCTGAGACAATTTAATTGGAAACTGTCTAGGGCTGTCCACCCAGGGACATTCTGAGGTTGACCTTCGAAATTCTATAGCAGAAAAGAAATGAAGAGTGGGGACTGGGTGCCGCAGCTATTTGTATCTCTTCACAGTCGAGATTTAAACCTAATACTATGGCTTATTAGAATAGGGGAGAGGTTGGCTGATATCAAAACAGAGCTAGCTTGCAATATCTCACCAAGAAGGTTGCCAGAGTCTCTGGCCAAAACTCTGAAAGGGGCCTTTGTCAGGTTATAGCAGATAGACCACAATCACAAAGTCTAGCACTTTCGTAAGGAGCTATCTCTACTACCTGGGAACCCCAACTCAATCTCACCATACAAGTTCTAATAACCAAATGGTGGAAAATAAACATGGTACAGATCCAACAGAAGAACTCTGGCAACATGAATAACCAGAGTAGATCAACTCCCCCAAGAAACGACAAAGGAGATACAACTGAAGATGCCATGCATAGACAAATGGCAGCAATGTCAGAAGTCAAATTCAGAATGGACTACAATAAGATAAATAGAATGGAAGAAAAGATAGAAATTGAATTCCAAAGAGTAGTGCTAAAGTTGTCTAAAGAAATTAATGAATTCAAAGCTCAAGTAACCAAAGATATGGACATAATGATAAAAGAGATAGCAGAGCTTGAGGAAATGAAAAAGTTAGTTGAGGAACTCCAAAATACAGTAGAATCCCTCACTAATAGAGTTAACCAGGCAGAAGAAAAGATCTCCGAAACTGAAGACAAAGATCCTGAATGTTCCCAAACACTCAAAGAGGCAGACAAATGGAGAGCAAAAATTAATCATTCCCTGAGAGAGTTGTGGGATTACTCAAAAAGATCAAACATTCATCTTATAGGAATTCCCAAAGGAGAAGAGGATGGCCTTAAAGGTACAGATGTTCTACTCCAAGAGATTTTGGAGGAGAATTTCCCAAGTATTGCAAGAGACACAGAACTTCATATAGCAGACAGTTTCAGAACCCTAGCAAAACTCAATTGAAATAAAGCATCTACTAATTAAGCATCTACTAGACACATTGTGATTAACTTTGCTAAAGTTAAGACAAAGGATAAAATTCTGCAATCAGTCAGACATAAGAAAAGCATCACCTACAAAGGGAGAAGTATCAGAATGAATGCAGATCTCTCAGCCAAAATGTCTCAAGCCAGAAGAAGATGGTCATCGACCTTCAGTCTCCTAAAACAAAACAACTTCCAGCCCAGGATCCTGTATCCAGCAAAGCTGAGTTTCATTTGTGATGGAGAAATCAAATACTTTTATGACATAAACATGTTGAAGAAATTTGCCATAACCAGCTCTCCAGGATATTCTCAGCACCATCCTCCACAATGACCAGTGCACTGCTCTCCCTCCAAAGTAAACTCACCCGGAAATTTATTAACAAAACCCAAATTCCATAGTGGTGAAAGCATTAAAAGTGTCCACTGGACATCCAAAAATTATGATCCCAAAACACAACCAGGCTTATCAATTCTCTCAATTAATGTGAATGGTTTAAATTGTTGTCTAAAGAGGCACAGCCTGGCTGACTGGATACATAAGCTCAGACTGGATATCTGTTATATTCAAAAATCTCACCTTACCCTAAAAGATAAAAATAGACTCTGGATTAAGGGATGGACTTATATAATACAGACAAGTGGAAACCAGAAAAAAGCAGGGGTTGCAATTTTAGTAGCAGATACAATTGGCCTTAAACCAACAAACATAAATGCTCATCATCCTTAATCATCAGAGAAATGCAAATCAAAGCCACTTTGAGATACCATCTAACTCCAGTAAGATTAGCCCACATCACAAAATCCCAAAACTATAGATGTCAGTATGGATGTGGAGAGAAGGGAACACTTCAACACTGCTGATGGGAATGCAAGCTAATACCACCCTTTTGGAAAGAAGTTTGGAGAACATGCAAGGAACTAAAAGTAGACCTACCATTCGATCCTGCAATTCCTCTATGAGGTATATACCCAGATGATCAAAAATTATTTTACAACAAAGATATTTCCACCAGAATGTTTACTGCAGCCCAATTCATAATTGCCAAGACATGGAAACAGCCCAAGGGCCCATCAACCCATAAATGAATTAACAAATTGTGGTATGTGTACACCATGGAATACTGTGCAGTCATAAAAAAGATGGAGACTGCACATCTTTTATGTTTACCTGGATAGAGCTGGAACATATTCTTCTTAGTAAAGTATCTCAAGAATGGAAAAAAAGTATCCAATGTACTCAATACTATTATGAAATCATTTTATAATCACCGACACACTCCTATAAATGGTAAAACATAACTATAGTCCAGAAAGGAGAAGAGAAGGGGGAGGGGGGACATGGGAGGAGGAAGGGTATTTGGGGGACCTCACCTAATGTGCATAATGCAATGGTACATTTCAACACTATTAAGAAATGAATATAACAGTGATGGATGTGTTACTTAGTTCAATGTAAGCATTTCACATTGTATATTGAAGGAGTACCTTGAACCCCATAAATTTATCAATGTACAAAGTTATGATTTCATAAAAAATAATTTTTAAAAGTAAAGTAAAAATTGAAATTTTACAAAGTCTGCTTACTATTTGTAATGGATTTAGACTAGAAATTATTGACAGAAAGATGAAAGAAAAATATGAAAGCTCTTAGAAATTTAACAACACATTTCTAAATAATCCGTGGATAAAAGAGGAAGTCATAAAGGAAATGAAATAAGATTTTTAAGTGAATGGAAATAGAAATGCAATATATGAAAATTTGCAGGATGAGACTATAGCCATGCTTAAAGGAAAGTATATAATATTAAATGCTTATTTTAGAAAAGTATATTAAGTTAATCAAAACTTGAACATTAGGAAATAGTAGGAAAGAAGTAATAAAAACAATGACAAAAATCTATTCCACTGAATGTTAGAAAACAACAAAAATTTGTATCAACATAATCTGGTTGTTAAAAAAGATCAGTAAAATTGGTAAGCCCCTAGAAAGACTTATCAAGAATAAAAAGAAGACACAAATTATTGAGATGAGGAGTAGAAGAAGAAATACCACACAGAGCCTTTACATGTTAAATGATAGTAAAGGAATACTACAAATACTATATGGATACATATTTGATAATCTAAATGAAATGGGACACATTCTCACAAATCATAAGCTACAAAAACTCATGTAAGATATAATAAATAACTTGAATTGGTAGTAATTAAGGAAATTGAATTAATATTTTAAATATCAAAAAAAAAAAAAAAAGAAATCTCTGGAACCAGAAGGTTTCACTGCCTAATTCTATTAAACATTTAAAATTGGAAAAAAGAAAAAAAAACAATTGTACACAATTTCTTTCAGGTAACAGAAGAGGAAGGAACATTTCCCAAGTAATTTTATGTGGCCAGAATTTTCTTAATAATAAAACTAAACAAAACTAAAAAAATATAAAAAACCACTACAGACCAATATTCTTCACAAAAGCATTCAAGAGATCATTAGCAAGTTAAATCCAGCAATATATAAATATGATAATACATTATAATGGCATTATCCTGGGTGTGCAAGGCTAGTTTAATATTTAAAAATCGTTCAATGTAATCTTTTATATTAGCAGTCTAAAGAACAATCACATGATCAGATCAACTGATCCCAAAGAAACATTTGAAAAAATTCACTATCCATTCATGAATTTGAACAAAAATTTTATAGCCATGATGAAAGACTGTATGCTTTCTCTAAAACACTGGGGAAAAGGTGAAGAATATTCACCCTTACAATACTATAGAACTTTGTATTAAAGTTTCTACCAATGCAATAATTCATGATAAAGAAATTAAATGCATGCAGTTTGGAAAGAAAGAAATCTCTCATTCCCCAAAACTGATTTGCTATGTAGAAAATTCAAAAAAGCTACAAAAAAATTTCTTGGAACTAATACATGAGTTTAGCAAGTTCTCAGGATCCAAGATTATCTTATAAAAATCAAACACTTTTATCTGTATTGACAAACTGTTGAAAACCAAAAATGAAAAAGTATACCCATCTATAAGAAAAAAAAAGAAATACTCAGGTGTAAATCAATAGGACATGTGGATATCGTATAAGGTGAAAACTATAGAATACATATATAAAGAAATTGAAGAACAATTACATAAATAGGGAAGCATAGCATATTTGATGACATAAGGATTCAATATATTTCAAACCAACATTTCTCCTCAAATTGATTTAAAGGTTTAATGCAACTTTAACCAATATCCCAGCAGGGTTTTTGTAAATATAGGCAAAGTGAAACTGACTCTAAAAAATTATGCAGAAAAACAAATAACCTAGAATAACCAATGCAATTTAGAAAAGAAAGTAAAGTTGGAAGAGTCACACTACTCAATTTTATGCATCAATAAAATCTTATAGCATTCAAGACAGTACAATATTGATCAATGAAACTGATCGACAAGTCCAAAAATTATACTCACACAAATATGGCCTATTGATTCTTGACAAAGTTTCAAAGATAATTCAATAAAGAAAAGGTAGAGTTTCAAAGAAAGGATGATGGATCAATTGGATGTACATACGCAATAAAATGAATCTCATGCTTTCTACAAATGTTAACTCAGAAGGAGCCATAGATTTCAATGTAAAACCTAAAGCTATAAAACTATTAAAAGAAGATATGACCTAGGATTAGGAATAGAGTTCTTAGACACAAGATCTGACAAGTAAGTGTGTGCACTTACCACCGTGTACCTACAGAGGCAACACTGTACAAACAACTCATAAGGTTTCATAATGTTGGTGTATCAGTGTCTGACAGTTTTGTTTGTGTTGACATGTGATGGTGTCCTGCTAAGTGATGTTCATTATTGTCATTGTGAGATTTTCTGTGCTGTAGTGAGAATGTCAGAGCTTGAATTTCTTGTTAAACTTGGCAGGAGGAGAGGTGAAATTGGGGACACGTTAGTCCAAGTTATAAGGATAATGCCATGATGCAAATGGCAGTGTGCAAATGGATTAAATGTTTTTCTGAGGTGTGAGAACCCATCACTGATAAAGAGACGTCAGCATGGCCAGGAATGAGCAGAATTGATGAGAACATTGCAAAGATTTGTCGTATTATGCATCAGAAGCATCAGCTGACTGTGAAAAGAATAGGAGACCAAGTAAATATTGACAGAGAAACAGGAAAATGTTAACTGAAAATCTTGGCCAACTCCTGGCTCTTGCATCATGACAATGCAACAACTAACATGGCGCCATAAGGGAGTTTTTAGTCAGTGAACAAATAATTATACTGGAACATTCTCCCTACTCACCTGATATGGCTCCCAATGGTATTCTTCTTTATGCAAAGATAAAAAAAATATTGAAAGGAAGGCATTTTGATGACATTCGGGGCATCAAGGGTAATATGACAACAGCTCTGCTAGCCATTACAGAGAGTTCCAAATTGCTTTGAAGAGTGGACTGTGTGCTGGTGTCAGTGCATAGCTTCCCCCGGGGAGTACTTTGAAGATGACCATAGTGATATTCAGCAATGGGGTATGTAGCACTTTTTCTAGAATGAGTTCATGAACTTAACTCATTGACCCTTGTACAACACCAAAACATGATTCATAAGAGAAAGGACTGATAAATTGGATTTGAACACAAATAAAAATGTTTTTTCTGAGAAAAACACTATTATTCAAAGAATAATAAAACACGCTTTACACTGGCAAACATTATTTGAAAGTCACATATCCAACAAATACATATACATGTATTAAAGATCTCCCCAAATTTAATAATAACAAGAAAACTATTCAGTTAAAAAAGCAGCTAAACCCTGGAAAGTCCTTTCACAGAGGAGGATATTCAGATGGCAAATAGGCCCAAGAAAAGATGTATAACATCACCGACCATTAAAAAAATGAAAATTAAACCTATAATGAGAAAAAAACTCCACACTAACTACAATGACCAGGGGTGGGGAACCTGGAGAGAAAGAAAAGTCACCTGACAATACGAAATGCAGTTGAGGATGTGGAGAAACTGGAACTTCCATGCACTCCTGGTGGAAATGCAAAATGGTGCGGCCATGCTGCAAAACAGTTTAACAAATGTTCCTGTGAAATAGCCACTTAGTATACGTACCAGAAATCCCACCACTAGATATTTACCCTAGAGAAATGAAAACTTACATTCATACAAAAACCAGTACAAGAATGTTTGTAACAGCTATACTCATAATCATTAATACCTGGAAATAACTCAATGACCTTCAATTAGCTTATATTACTTAGTGTCTAATCAACAGACAGAAATCACACAGTAACTTAAGAGGGAAAATTTTAATATGAATAGTTGTTTAGCAATTATAAGAAAGTGATTATAAAGATGCAAAT
Source organism: Galago senegalensis (assembly GCA_963575145.1). Lineage (NCBI taxonomy): Eukaryota > Metazoa > Chordata > Mammalia > Primates > Galagidae > Galago > Galago senegalensis. The sequence continues at coordinate 8,103 of CAUYTI010019173.1, read as the reverse complement.
AGAACCCCAAAGGGTACCATGGGGCTGAGGAAGAGTGAAAGTTAGAAGTAGTCCCCTCCCTAAGGCACTCAACCCCTCCTTTATTTATTTATTTATTTATTTAGTTAGTTAGTTAGTTAGTTAGTTAGTTAGTTAGTTAGTTTGAGACAGAGTCACACTATATTGCCCTTGGTAGAGTGCTATAGCATCATAGCTCACAGGAACCTCCAACTCTTGGGCTTAAGCAATTCTCTTTCCTCAGCTTCCCAAGTAGCTGGGACTACAAGTGCCCACCATAATGCCAGGCTATATTTTGGTTGCAGTTTTCATTGTTGTCTAGCTGGCCCAGGCTGGGTTCGAACCCACCAGCTTTGCTGTGTGTGGCTGGCACCCTACCCCCTGAGCTATGGGTGCCACCCTTGGCCCCTCCTTTAAAGTTCAGACACTGAACTTTAATGTCTCCTTTCAAGCTCAGACAGTGTTAGACAAAGTGCGGTGTAGCCCACAGAATGGCAAAGGAGCTCTTCCCTGGGCCAGAGATAGCCCACAATTGCTGGGGAAAATGGAAGCAAATCTATGAGGCACACGCAAATCCTGGCTGGTGGGTGGAGGCATGACCGGGGAGACTGTGGGAAATAAAGCTTTGGGGTACAGGTGAGCCGTAGCCCATGTGTGGTGCATAAGGATTTTGGAGTGCTACTTTAGGCATGGGGGGCCAGAGTGCACACTGTCCATGTCAGGAGGATGTCAGGAGGTGGTCACCTGGCCCAGGCTAGGACTGTGAGATCACTAGGAGCCTGCTTCCTCTGGGGCCCTGGCCAGGGCAGAGCACACACATGCATGCTGCTGACTGATGGTGCCACACAGGTGAGGACACACACAGAACGAGGCAGCTGCTCCTCCAACTCCCTCTATGGAAGGGCTTAACATTATGCTTACTGTAGGCCTCAGAAATGTAACCCCTTACACAGAGCATGTACTGAGTAGAGAGTTTGGAGCTGAGATATAATAATTGATAAGTGGCACACATCGAAGTAATCAACAAATAGCTGTGCCTGCAAACAGTGGGATACTTCTCAGCAATAAGAAAGAACTCACATCACTGTGACACGCAACAACTTGGATGAATCTCAAGACGCTAGGCTGAGCGAAAAAGCTAGTTTCAAAGGTTACGTTTTTCCATGTCTTTGACATTCTCAAAATGGCAAAATGGTGACAGAGAACTGATCTGTGGTTTCTAAGGGGTTAAGGGTAGAGGAGAGTGTGACTCAGAGGGAGAGCACAGAGGGTAAGTACCCCTATGTCTTGGTGGTTATGTGAGTCTACATCTGGAATCTGAAAAGTTCAAAGATCAAATGGGTGCCTGACCTTTAACTGAATATCTCTCAAGACTATTTAAAAATTCTTCTATGTGTAGAGGAGAAAAAAAAAATTTCTTCCATGTGTGAATCCCATGAATGGTGTAGCGATTAGCTCTGTGCACCTTCAGCAGGGGATGAAATGTCAGTGCTCCTGTTGTAGAAAGGGCAAGGGGGTTTGGGACTAGGTCAAGTTGTTTATTGTGCAAAGATCCAATTATTGGGACAACAAAGATCGCCTGGTTTTCTCCATATGCTTTCTCCTCCTTGCCTTCTTATTCTGGACTATGTACCTCAGACAAAGTTGTTCGAACAATCATTGTTGAACTGAACCAAGCTCGGGGGCCCTGTTTTATACACTCCCATGTAAATAAAATTCCTTATGAAGAACACACCTCACCCGACACCCAGACACGCATAGGTGGTATTGACAACTTATTCCAACAGGTACTCTTTCCAACACGTTCCCAAATCTTTTTACGTTCCTCCTCTTAAAATTAAGTAAATGTCTCTTTTCTTTTGTCAAGTAAGTAGAATACCGACATTTCTCAAAGGATACAGACTACATGGGAATCATACCATGTTTCACATTTCTCAGTAAAATGGGACTCACGCTGTATGTATGTCCCACATACATCCACCCAGCACCACCAGTCTCCCTCCACAAACACTGAAAACAATAGAACAGAGTTGGCCTCCCCAGGAGAGTCACATGCAGCTTTCCTTGCAGGGATTGCCCTGGCCTATTGGTTTCCCATGGATCTCAGCATCCTTTCACTTTCCCCCTGCAATGCAGTTCCTGCCAGCGTTGACAAAATAGCTGCATTCCTGGTATTCTAGTAGTCTTGATCTTCGAGGATTGTGACATAATAATCTATGACTTCTATTTAAGGGACTTACAAACTGTGCACTCTTGGTTCCTGAACTCAGTTGAATGTTATTTTGGCCACACCCCAGCCTGCAGAGGAAGCAGAACCCACGTCTGGGCCCCTGGATTTTGCCTCTGCCTCTGACTTCATGTGCCTGAGGGACCCATTATTTGTCTCTCACAGAAAACATCCTCATTCTGCTTGAAAGCCCTCCAGCTTGAGTGTTTCTGATACTGATTTTGGATCAAGAACCAGGGACACAAATTCATTTGCCTACAATAAGACACAATCCCATCCCATTATTTCAATTATACAAGTGCTACCTCATTGTAAGTGGCTTTCTTTTCACCTGAGGTCCTGCCTGCTAGTTGAAAAAAGTGTATCAGCCTCCCACCTCTAGCCTCACAAATAGCCACACTGATTGTGTTACCCAGGCCTCCTTTGCCCAATGTTTGCTGATTATCTCTTAGCAAAGTTGTTTTCATATGCTTTTCTTTTTAGGAGCCTGCTGTCATCTCTCTGTCATTCGAGAGTTGAGGAAGTCAACTTCTCAAGCAGCAGGAATGATTGTGTCCTTGGATGTGGAAGTTTAGGCCAGCAGACAGGGAAGCATCTGGGGACATGGTGGTATTTCTAGTCTATGTTAAAGAGATAGGAATTTTTATCAGGGCCCCAACTCTCCTAAAGCATTGGGGAAAACTAGATGTGGAAGTTAAGAATCCTGTCCTCCCCTCTGAGGCACGCCTGGCAGACTGGTTGGCCACAGCAGTGTTTTCTGGCCTCTGCCCCAGTGGCCACTCTGCTGGCACTCTGTGGCACAGCATTCTGATATAAGTGGTCTCTCTGTGGCACAGCATTCTGATATAAGTGGTCTATTTCAGGGATTATATAGATAGGGCTATGGAGAATCTGTCGAGCACTTCATCAAAAACCCTCCCTTTGCTAAAGGTGGGCAGTCATGAACATTATATTATTAAGGGACATAAAGCTCTGTCTTGTCAAAAAGAACAAATCTCAGAAGTGACCAGTACCTGTGAGGCCTCCTGCACCAGGAATTGGCAGATACCTTCTTTGGTCTTAACAGAGTACCTAAGAAAACTCAGTTTTATAAACTGAGGCAACAAAGAAAACAAGTTCTCCAACTGGCAATAACCAGCTTCATCATGGGAAGTCAGAGGTAGGCAAAAGGTTTCTTTGCCCAACAATATACATATATGTTGGAGCTACAATCTCTGAAGTGACTATATTTGAAGATAAGGTCTTTAGGAAGTAATTAAAGTTAAATGAGATCATCTGATGGAACCCTCCACCAAGAGGATTTTTTTCCTTATAAGAAGAGATACCAGACTGGGCACAGTGGCTCACACCTAACACTCTGGGAGGCTGAGGTGGGAGGATCCCTTGAGCTCAGGAGTTGGAAACCAGCCTGAGTAAGAGCGAGACCCCATGTCTACCAAAAACAGAAAAATCAGCAGGGGGTTGTGACAGGTGCCTATAGTCCCAGCTACTTGGGAGGCTGAAGCAGGAGGATTGCTTGAGCCCAGGAGTTTGAGGTTTCTGTGAGCTAGGCTGAGGCCACTGTACTCTAGTCTGGGGCAATGGAGTAGAAAAGAAAGAAAGAAAGAAAGAAAGAAAGAAAGAAAGAAAGAAAGAAAGAAAGAAAGAAAGAAAGAAAGAAAGAAAGAAAGAGAGAGAGAGAGAGAGAGAGAGAAAGAAAGAAAGAAAGAAAGAGAAAGAAAGAGAGAGAGAAAGAAAGAAAGAAAGGAAGGAAGGAAGGAAGGAAGGAAGGAAGGAAGGAAGGAAGGAAGGAAAGAAAGAGAGAGACACCAAAGATCTACCTCTCTCCTGTGTCAGCATGCACAGAAAAAGTCCATGTAAGGGCTGCAGCAAGAAGGTGGCCAGGAAGAAAGGCCTCATTAGAAACTTAATCAGCTGCCACCTTGACCTTGAACTTCACAGTCTCCAGAACCATGAGAAAATAATTTTCTATTGTCCCTGTGCAGTAGTCTATGATCACTTGTTATAATGACCTGAGCAGAGTAATACAGTTTGGAGAATTACCTACGTATCTGGTATTGGAGATGGTGTAAACCAGGCAGAAACCCTGAAGGGAGAATAGATTTACCTGGACCCAGCTGTAGCCCCTATCGCCCTGTCCTGATGCTGCGTGAAGGAAGCAGGTGTGACGTGGATAGAAGTACAAGCTTGCAAGAGGTGGGCCATAAGTGCAGGGTAACCCCGAGCAACCTCTGCAGTAGCTATGTATTGAGATGGTACATGACAGGTGAGAGAAGTATTAGGCAATGACTGCGTGCTTAAGGATTGCCACAGGCTTGGGCTCTCCACTAGACCAGAAGATGATTAAGCTTTAACACCTGCGGATGAGTTGCCCAAGGGTCAGCCCCCAAGCTGCACATCATCTCACTCAGAGGCTGCCCAGCTCTGGGTGTCCTCTGCACCCAGCCACAGAAAATGGGAGGTGGCAGTAGCTCACTGGCATGCAAGCCAGTTCCTTAAGAACTAATTGTGAAGAAAGGTCAGCTGGCTTCCTCCACACCCATCTGGATCCCTGAAGCCTAAGCAGAAGAGAACATTGGAATCTGCTCTGGCCCATGATATTGCCCCACATCCCACCAGCCTGTATCTGCCACATTTATCTAAACTGCCTGAACACCCACCACTGATTTTTCTGGACTAACAAAAGCAGCCTTCTCTCAATTTCAGCACATTACCCACCCCCCTTAATGAGAATCAGTGTTCCTCGAAATTCAGCGAAACGATCACCCCAGGGGAGTAGGAATTTGGTTGGGGAATGAGAGGCGAGGACGACTAATATTAGAAAGAGGAGGGAGAGAACGGACATACTATGCCTTCCTCGCCTGAGTGATGGTGGGACGAGAGGGGTCAGCCCCTGGAAGGGAGGGAAAAGGATAGGGAAGGTGCCATTGCTGGCTCAGCTCTTTTGGTCGGTATCCACTGGCTTTGTGACTTGTTTTCTGAACACAGTAACTGGTGACAAGATGGGAAAGTAGAGCAAGGTAACATTTCATTTTCAGCCAGCTGGCTGTCTTACTTCAATCATCCAATACATTTAGGGTGTACCATGGACCAGTAACATATTACACAGTATTATGGATATTTAAGAATATAAGATGTCCACCTACATGGAGTTTATACTCTCTTTGAAATAAAATGAATTAATGCTCATCTGGTATCTACCCTGTGCTATGCCTTTTCCCCTCTGTTATATGTCATGTCACTTAATCTTCAAACTATTTTTAAGACAAGCATCATCATCATTATGGTAGTTAAAGCAACAGAGGCTAGAAAAGGTTTGACATGCCCAAATTCAAACAGCTTTAGTTTTTCCCATTGCAAAATTCCTATTTTAGGGAAGTTATCACATTAGAATGATAAAAATGTGATATTAACTCAGGTTTGGAAATCTGTCTTATCCCAAACTCACATGTGTGCCCACCATGCCCAGTCACACTGCCCGGTTGTGCCTGGCCTGTCCTCCCCACGTTGAAGAATCTTCTGGACATGATTACACTCTTCACAAGGCCCCTCTGTCTCTCTCTAAGCAGTGGAAGTTTGACTTTGGGGAGCAGAGACAGAGTTCAACTCCTCTGTCCTGAAAGCAGGGTCAAAGCTTTTGACTTCTCTCCAGCTTGGGATGCAGGCTTTCAATTTAAGGATATGGTGTACCAGAACTTGATCCAGGGCCATCCAGCTTAATTGCTAGCTATGGGCTTGGAAAGCAAATCATTTTTCTGGACAACATTGACCAATTCTCTATCACTGCTCTTTTTCCTTCTTCTTCCTAAAATAAGAATAAAAATCTGAGCCCGGAGAAAGTAACGAGAGCTCAGGGTCAAACAAGAGATACTTCAGTCTCAAAAGTGCTGCATACACATTTTCTGGTAAAGTCAATTATGACTACACAGTATGGGAAGGAAGAAAAATGCATCTTGATCACTATTGAAAACTATTCTTGGAGAGAGATGACTTTCTAATGTGTCATGAGTAGGGAAAAATACGGTGCCAACTTAGCTCTTGTTTCTTTTAGAGCTTCTCTAAAATAAAAGTTGTCTCTAGAAAACCGAGGGTAAAAAGGAAAGAAAATCGCCCCAAACTCCTTTCTCAGCGGTGCACAGCTGAAGGCCTGGGGGATGGGAGGTCCCCCTGCAGGGTGTTGCCCCCTAAATTAGTCCCAGGAGGGTAGACAGGATATGGTGACCTAAATGAAAGGGCACCCGCTGAGGCCATTCCTTCCCTACCACTGAGCTCCCTGTGTGAGCAGGCTCCCAGGAGTGGATGACAAGGATTCTTGGGTCTGGCACCAAATGGGGTCAGGAAGGCAGGTCAGAGAGGGGCAGGTTTCCAAGGCCAATACAGCTATCTCAATTATTAAATCAAAATCTGGAGGTAATTCAACAGCTTGCTGCTGACAGAAAGGGTCAGAATAATTCCTTCAATTCTCTGCTTTGCAAGTGAAAACTATGTTTTTCTTTACCTTTCAAATCTCTTTTAACCTTCAAATCTCTGCTCAAGTACAGACAGGTAAGTGCCTGGTTCCCTAGGATGCGCTAGCGCTTCTGTGAATGGATATTTCCCAAGAAATTGAGTTAACTGATAATTGTCATTGAAACCTTATCACCATGTAGACATAGCAAGGTAAATTTGGTTCCAATTAAACTATGAGGGTCCAACTATAATATCAGCTCCCTCTAATCAACGGCCCTGAACCAGTTTCTTGGTTCTAGTCAGAGAAACCCGCACAGCACAGAATGTTGTGTCATACCCTCTTCCTGAGATATCTTTGCCTTCCTGCTATGCCCAGGATAGATGACACCAATCTGCATGTTTTTGAATGAATGGAGGCTCTCCTCAGCCCTATTCAATCCTTTCTCTGCTTTTAAAAAAAAATCATTACTCAGTGCTCCCAGTTGCCAGATGCTGTTCTAAGCACTCTATGAATTGAAATGCATTCAATTAATTTAATTAATTCAATTAATTTCATTTTCACTCATTTGACAGTGGACATCAGGTTTTTCAGCACCATTTGTTCAAAAGGCTATTTTTGATATGTTAAATTATCTTGGCACACTTCTCAGATACATTTGATCTTAAACGTAAAGGTTTAAGAATTTCTTTCTGGACTCTCACTTCTATTCTATTAATCTCTATTTTTATGCCAGCATCTCATTGTTTTTGATCATTCTAGCTTTGTTGTACGTTTTGAAATTGGTAAGTGTGAGTCTTCCAAATTTGTTTTCTCCTTTTATAAGATGTGTTGGTTCTTCTGGGCATATTCCATAAGAATTTCAGGACCAGATCATCAATTTCTAAAAAAGAAAAAAAAAAGACTTCTAGGATTTTCATAGATAAATTTTGACAGTATGGCCATCATAATAATATTAAATTTTCTGATCCATGAACAGGCACACGTCTCCCTTTATGTAGATCCCCTTTAACTGCTTTCAACAATATTTTATTTTTCACAATACAAGTTTGAAAGTTATTTTGTTAAATTTATTCCTAAGAATTTTACTTTTTGATGCTATTGCACATGGCATTGTTTTCTTTCTTTTTTTTTTTTTTTTTTTTGAGACAGAGCCTCAACTTGTCCCCCTGGGTGGAGTGCTGTGGCATCACAGCTCACAGCAACCTCCAACTCCTGGGCTCAAGAGAGTCTCCTGCCTCCGCCTCCCAAGTAGCTGGGACCACAGGAGCCCACCACAACGCCTGGCTATTTTTTTGGTTGCAGCCATCATTGTTGTTTGGCGGGCCTGGGCTGGATTCAAACCCGCCACCTTAAGTGTATGTGGCTGGCACCTTAGCCACTTGAGCCACAGGCGCTGAGCCTGTTTTCTTAATTTCATTTTGTTTTGTTC
>CAUYTI010019172.1:0-25495 GCA_963575145.1 Galago senegalensis | reverse complement strand
TCAGGACTGTACTGAGGGTGACATAGTGAGACTCTGTCTCAAAAAACAAAGTAAAGCGCTGATATAACAACAAAAAGAAAACATACACAGACATTGCAGAAGTTGCTCCCTTGTTTATAAAGACCGTTTACACCTCAGTAGGGAGAAACCAGTGCTGCAGCAGAATGAGGACCTGCATGGCCTTAGCATCCCTTGTAATGGAAGAGTTTCAGACTAGTAAAGGATGTGTTTTTACCTGTCACAGTGGCAAATTATATTAGTGTGATACAGGCTAGTAGTGCCCCACATTTTTGTTATTTAATAAAACCCTTGTGGGAAGGTATTGTGTCTCCTTTATTTTTGTGAATTAAGGTTCAGAGATGTTAAATAACGTGCCAAGGTCGCATAGCAGTGAACACTGCCTGGTAACCAGCGAGGGCGGCAGGAAGAGAAAACCACGTGCTTTTTGAAAGTGAGATGGGTTCAATGGAGGGCAGTAGTCGGAGCCCTGTGTGCCCTGCCCTGTCCTTGTATTCTCAGTTTGTCTTGGGGGTGTGCAGATGTCTTAGGATGTTTAACACCATAGTATTGGTTCTTTTTGTTTGTTTTTTTGTAGAAACAGAGTCTCACTTTGTCTCCCTCAGTAGAGTGCCATGGTGTCACAGCTCACAGCAACCTCCAGCTCTTGGGCTTAGGCGATTCTCTTGCCTCAGCCTCCTGAGTAGCTAGGACTACAGGCACGCTCCACAACGTCCGGCTATTTTTTTTTTTTTTTTGAGACAGAGCCTCAAACGGTCCCCCTGGGTAGAGTGTTGTGGCATCACAGCTCACAGCAACCTCCAACTCCTGGGCTCAAGGGAGTCTCCTGCCTCTGCCTCCCAAGTGGCTGGGACCACAGACACCTGCCACAACACCTGGCTATATTTTGGTTGCAGCCATCATTGTTGTTTTTGGTGGGGCCCCAGCTGAATTCAAACCCGCCACCTTAGGTGTATGTGGCTAGTGCCTTAGCCACTTGAGCCACAAGCGCCGAGCCACGCCCAGCTATTTTTTGTTGCAGTTTGGCTAGGCCTGGGTTTGAACCCACCACCCTCAGTATATGGGGCCAGCGCCCCACCAGCTGAGCCACAGACTCCACCAGCACTGTTTATAATAGCAAGATTTTGGTGACAATTTAAATGCCTAGCAGTGGAGAAACTGTTTAAAGAAGTTATCTACATTTCTGTAAAAGAAATACGATGCTGCCATTGGGAATGACACAGCTAGAATGTATTCAGTTAAAAGGGAGATGAGAAAGACAATAACATTACTTAGTTTAGAAAAAATAAGAGAACTGTGTACATGGAGAACAATTTCTATAAGTCCATATACCAAAATGTCACCAGCGAGGGTTTTTTTTGAAATGCAATTACAAAGTGTTTGTTCTGATACTTTCTATAGTAAGCATATTTTATCTGTATAATGAAAGAATAAAGAATTTTTTTCTTTTGGGCTGGGGCTGGGTTTGAACTCGCCATCTCCTGCATATGGGTCCAGTGCCCTTATCCTTTGAGCCACAGGCGCCACCCAAGAATGTTTTTTTAACCTGTCTAAAAGCACGCACTGGACCAGACTCTGTGGCTCATGCCTATAATCCCAGTACTGGCAGGCTGTGGATCCCTTGAGTGCAGGAGTTCAAGACCAGCCTGAGCAAGAAGGAGACCTCGTCTCTACTAAAAATAGAAAAACTAGCTGGGTGTTATGGTGGGCGCCTATAGTCCCAGCTACTCGGGAGGCTGAGGCAGGAGGATCACTTGAGCCCCAGAGTTTGAGGTTGCCATGAGCTAGGCTACTGTCACGGCACTCTAGCCTGGGTGACAGATCGAGACTGTGTCAGTGAGTGAGTGAGTGAATGAATGAATGGATGAAAGTGCGTTCTGCAAAGAAAGCTCCAGCTGCAGGTGACTAAGCAACAAGCCCTGGGCTGAGCCGAGCCAGGCCATAGGTGAGTGTGGATTCCATGATACAATTTCTTTCTTGTTTTTCCAGGTGCTGTTGAGCCAAGTGCACCGGCTGAGAGCCTTGGATTTGCTGGGAAGATTTTTGGACCTGGGTCCCTGGGCAGTGAGCCTGGTGTGTGCCTTTGGCATTTACTCCGGGGCCATGGGAGGCGGGTGGAGCTGACACTCATGACACCACAGGATGTCCTGAGGCCCTCAGAGAGCACTGAATGGTCCCAGCAGCCTTCAGAGGTGCCCTGCGTTGTGGGGGTCCGGATTTGGCTTTGCTGTCTTCACCAGCCTGGCATTAGATTTCGCCTTTGCAGGGAAGGGAATGTGTTGGGACGTGGATTTCTTCTGCCCTAGGAATCGTGCTCACACTCTGTCTTCTCTCTCATTTCCAGCACGATTCTAAAGCACTTCTGGTTCCTCATTCTGTAGGGGAGAACACAGGCCTTTTATGAGAAAAAAGACTGGCAGAGACAGAACCAGAAATTATTTTTCTTTTTAAGGAATAAGCCACAAGGAAAGTGAAAGGGACACCGAGAGAGGGGTGCCTCTTAAAGGAAACTCAAGACCCATCAGCAGGTGCCAGAGACAGACTGTACTCAGTTCTGTTTGCAAATGAACATTTAAAATGGAAGTTTGGGCTCAGCGCCTATAGCTCAACCGGCTAAGGTGCCAGCCACATACACCTAAGGTGGCGGGTTCGAATCCCCAGCCCGGACCCACCAAACAACAATGACGGCTGCAACCAAAAAAAAATAGCCGAGCATTGTGGTGGGCGCCTGTGGTCCCAGCTACTTGGGAGGCTGAGGCAGGAGACTCACTTGAGCCCAGGAGTTGGAGGTTGCTGTGAGCTGTAATGCCACAGCACTCTACCCAAGGGGACAGCTTGAGGCTCTGTCTCAAAAAAAATAAAAATAAAAAATAGAAAAAAAATGGAAGTTTGGAAAGTTGCTACTCACAAAGCTGTTAGAAATTTTATGCAAACTGGGTATTAGATATGATTAAAGAATAGTTTGTTTTTTAGGGGTGGTAATGTTATTGTCATGTTTTTGTAAGAAACCTTTATTTTTTTAGGGAGACACTAAAATTTCACAGAGGAAATCTTGTGGCCCGCTGATGTCCTAGGAGCTGGGCAGTGGGAACAAGGCATGTGTGTGTTTAGGTGTTTGCAGCACATAACACCAGCAAAGCCTGATAGCTGGTGGTCCAACACTGAAGGAGGAGAGAACAAACCCCAGACTGGTAGAATCAGGTGGCACTCGCCACGGGGCCACTGATGCTGCAAGGGAGCTGAGGGTCGAGCTCTCTGTGAAAGGTGTGTGTGATGGGTGCCACTTAGTCATCATGGAAAAGCTTGGATTGTATTCTTTAGTAAGTCTGGGAAGCAGGCATCCACAGTAGTTTAGAAAGAGTTGCATTTATAAGGTTTTTTTAAATGAATTGCAGCCCTTTAAAGTATGAAGCTGTGCTAACTGGAAACTCTGCTGCTATGTGAACAGCTGCCACATTGAAGGTGTTGCTGCAGGTGTGAGTGTGGCTCTCAGCTAAGACCCAACCATTGAGAGGGGAAACAAAAGCTCCCCACTAAATGTGGCCTTCAACAGGGAGGGAGGGACACTAGTTGCCTGGGTCCCACTTCTCCTGCCCTGTTTGCAGGGGACAAACACCATTTGCCAGAAGGGGATATCTTTGGAAGCCCAACAGCTTTCAGATGAGTGCTGAGCAGTAGCTGAGGCCATTGGGAATAGACAGACTGCCCAGCTGCTGTGCACACTGCACTCCTCACCAACCTCCCTGATGCCCAAAGGTGCACTCTGCCAGGAACAAGGCAGATGCCAGTGAGCCACCAGGATTCCATAGTGCTGCCTGTCCTACCCAGGCAGGCTCTTTCTGCACAGTTGACTTCAGATGCGGGTGTGGGTGTTGAGCAAGGCGGTGTGGTCCAAATGTGGGCATCACCAGGAAGGTGCCTGGTGCAGAGAGCAGACGGCCACCCGCAGGAGCATGCTGTGGGCTCCCAGGCACAACGCAGCACCTCCTGGCCTCCAGGCCAGTCAAGGCAGGAGGTGCCCAGCAGCTTCGGGGAGGTCTAGAGAGAGCACCTCGTCACCTTGCAGTGGTTCAGCTCGTCTTCTGTGTGTCTGCCCCGCAGCTGGCACTGACGCCCTCCATTCTCCCCACAGGCCTTGTCTGTCGGCATCTTCCCCTACGTGCTCAAGCTGCTCCAGAGCTCGGCCCGGGAGCTCAGGCCACTTCTTGTTTTCATCTGGGCCAAGATCCTTGCTGTGGACAGTGTGAGTAATTCCTTCCATCCCACCAGCCCAGCCCCTTCCCTGCTTCCTCTTGAACTTGAGAACACATCCCCCCAAACCTCAGCCCGTGCAGACATGAGGCAAGCTGGGCCGGGGGGAGCCCCACACGTCCTGCTAAGTGCCGTCCTTCTCCCAGAGTGAGGTGCCCCCTTGTGGCCCCCTCTCTGTCATACATGGCCACAGCTCCTGTGGATCATTGTCCAGCCTTCCCTCAGTCCCCTGTACTCTGTCCCCTGCGCTCCTACCCACAGCAGTGACTGGCCCTGAGCAAACCTCAGGCCTGACCCTGACCCTGCTTTAGTCCCCACAGTTGCTTTTCTTTCCTTGGACCCCGAACCTGTGAGCAGTAGCACAAGACCCACAGAGCCACCCTGAGGACTCACTGTGGCCTAGGCTTGAGGCATTGGCAGTCACCCTCCCTAGGGCTACCTCGCTCCACTGTCCCTGGCCTGGCCTAGGCAGGCTCACAGTCAGTGAAGGAGTGGTCACAGATAACCCCTGGTTCAGTGCAGTTGCATCCTAGGGGCGAGCCCTACTGGGGCCGTGTGCGCTGAGTGGGGTCTCTAGGGTTGTGAGTGGCAGCATCAGGGTCAGGGAAAACACCTATGGGCTTGGAGGAGGCGGCAAGGGCGTGCAGGGAGAGGGCGTAGAACGGACCAGGTGGAGGTGAGGTCAAGGTGTCCAGACTTAATTTAGCAGCCCAAGACATGTTAAGAACTGAGCTGTAGGCCTCTGTGTGAAGTGAGTGCAGGAAGCCCGAGGGTTAGGGTAAGGCTGAGCTGCAGGGCAGGAGGGGCCAGGACACCGGCAGGGCCTGAACTTCTGTGGCTGGAGGAGGCAACCTGTGAGCCAGAGCAGGCTGGGAGCTTCTCGGAGCTGACCCAATGTAACATGCGTTTGGGAGGGGCCTGGCCCACCTGGGGAGGCCCTTGAGAGAGAGTGTGTGATGAAGGCTCACAGCTGAGGGTAGAGCTCTAGAAAGTGCCTTGTTTGAGGGTCGGGAATGAATCAAGCAGGCAAGGGGAGAGGACTGGGAAAGGCCTGTTTATAGAAAGCAGGGAAGCTTCCAGAACAAATGGTATGTGCTGTGGGCAATGGGTGCCCACATTGCCCTCTGCAGCGTTGTTGGAACAGACATCTCAGAGACACCCTTGTGTCTGGCAGGGTGTCCAGGGCAGCGTGGGCAGTGTGGGCAGAGCTGGGCGGAGCCCTGTGGCAGGGCTGCTAGGAGCCGGCATCAGTGATGGGCCAGTTTGCAGCCAATGGTGACCTGACGGGCTCCTGCTGGAAAACCTCTGGGCACAGTGGTGTCAGGCTGGACCTCACCTGGCCTGCTGCATGTGCTCGTGTGTATACAGTGTGTGTAGTGCCCTGTGACAATGGCGTCCCTTTGAAAAGTCCCTTAATTCTTTTTATTTTTGAGACAGAGTCTCACTATGTCACCCTTGGTAGAGTGCTGTGGTGTCATAACTCACAGCAACCTCAAACTCTTGGGCTCAAGTGATTTTCTTACCTCAGCCTCCCAAGTAGCTGGGACTAGAGGCGCCTGCCACAATGCCTGGCTATATTTAGAGAGGGGGTTTCGTTCTGGCTCGGGCTGGTCACGAACAAGTCCCTTCTTTCTAACATAGACCCTTGGGGCCATGTAAATGTGATCTTGCAGCTTGTTCACAGATGAGGCAATGCTCTTGTAAGTGGCCACGTAGGTTATGTATGACGACCTGGCATCCCACTCACCCACAGCTGGATCTGCAGCTCTGTGCCCATTCAGGGCAGGAGGTCTCTCAGAGTCACAGAGCAGGTGGGTGAGAGGCTAGTGCCAGGAACACAGGGAATGAGTTGCAGCTTTTCTGTGAGGCAAGCTAGGGAAGATGGTAGACAACCTTTTTTTTTTTTATTTTGAGACAGAGTCTCACTATGTCATCCTCGATAGGGTGCTATGGAGTCACAGCTCATAGCAACCTCAAACTCTGGTCTTACGCGATTCTCTTCCCTCAGCTTCCCAAGTATCTGGGACTACAGGTGCCTGGCACAGCATCCAGCTATTGTTTGTTGTTGTTGTCATCATTTAGTAGGCCCGGGCCGGGTTCAAACCCACCAGCCCTGGTGTATGTGGCCGGCGCCCTAACCACTAAGCTATGGGCGCCGAGCCATGGGTAGACAAATCTGAAACATCTTGGGGCTCCTGCTGCCTGGTCTGTGCCCCAGGGTGCCTTACTTGGCCAGCCTTTCTTCTTGTCACCCAGGCTGACCTCGTCCCTAGCCCGGGTCAGCACACCAAGCCTCAGACAGCATCTCTCCTAACCCCCACTTCTCTGCTCTGCGTGTCTCCTACTGGGCAGCGCTCTCTCCCCTACTGGGGTAGCTCTGTCTCCTGCTATCCCAGGCAGGCCTCTTACCCACACTGGACAGCCCTCTGCCCCCCACTCTGCTGGTTACTTAGCCATATTCACCCTCCAGCTCCCTAGGCCTAGCCCCTTGCTTTGTGCTCTCTCCTGCACACTACCGCCCACAAAGCCACTACTATGTCCCTTTGCCTAAGGCCACAAGTCTTGCTGACTCAAGTCCAGCCAGGCTGTGTGAGGGTCTCATCACCAGTGTGTGATCTCACTCATCTCCCAAGCCTGCTGACATCTAGCACCCAGAACTGCGGAGCTTGGCTGTGTGTGTGCCCCCCTCTCTCACCAGCCCTAGGATGTCCGGCCCACCTTCCTCGTGAGGTGCTGAAGGAACTGTATTTGATGCTGCTTGTGGAGCTATGTGCACAGCACAGCTGGGTGCCCAGCCGTGGGTGCTGTGGACCAGCTCCTTGGACCACCACCGCACTGTCTCTTTAAAAGCCCTCATTCCACCGAGGGACCTTCTGGACAATTTCTGGTCAAAACTGAGCCTGTGTACCTTGTCTTGCCTTCTCATAGCTGCCCCAGCCTTCATCCCTCAGAGTTAAAAGTTCTGTGTGCCTTGGGCTTGTTCCCTCTCTCTGCTCCTCTCCTGACCCCACGTCTGGCCCTGTGTCCTCTATTGCTGGCCTCCCTGCCCATGTGACATGTGCCTCCAATGACCTCAGAGTCCCCCACAGACCACTTGAGCTACATCATGCAGGTTGGCTGCCCATGCTGCTTCCCAGACAGACTGGCTCATGTCAGTGAAAGAGCCTGCTCAGAGGGGAGGCTGAGGCTGGCCAGCCCTTGGAGTGTGGGGCCCTTCTGAGGGACGAGCCTCCTGTGTTCCAAGCACCTATCTAGACTCACTGTGGCCTGGGGCTCCTAACGGGTCTGTGGCGGAAGCAGGAGGATGCTGGACCTAAAGAGGGGCTCTGGGTAAGCAGGAGACCCAGAGAGCGGCAGGGCAGAGGAGGATCTGGGCAGTGCACAGTGGGCCAGCAGCCTGACGGGGACCTGGCTCATGACAAAGACCTTGTGAGAGCACGGGATGAAGCCCTTCTAATATTCTAGAGGAATCTAATCCTGGAGGTCTCTTCCAGAGACACTCCCAGTGCCATGTTTCTTTACACTCGACACTGTCAAGAACTACCAGGCAGCTGGATAATCAGGAAAATATAAACTGTAAGGAGGAGGAGGCCTCCATGCAAATCTGTGAGAGTTGCCACAGGCATTAGAATCAGCAGAAGAGGACATTGAGCCAGATACTGAAAATTTAGTATGTGTTAAGAAACTTAAGTTGTCACATGGAAGATATAAAGTGGACTCAACTCATTTCTAGGGTTGAAAACCACAGTATAGGAAGGCACCTATGGCTCAAGGAGCAGGGCGCTGGCTCCATATACCAGAGGTGGTGGGTTCAAACCCAGCCCCGGCCAAAAAAACTCCACAGTATAGTATGTGAAAAAAACACCAGCTGGCTTAACAGGCCATTAAATATTGCAGAGGAAACAGCAATGAGAACTATCCAAGGTGACAAGTGGTGAGAGAGACATTTGTTGTTATTAAAGAAACAGCATTAGTGGTGTGATGATTGCAAGTGATGTAATATATGGTATTTGGGGTCCAAGGGATTGGACACAAAAAACATCTCAAGAAACATGGCAAATGTTTTGTGAAGTTGGTGAAAACTATAAACCTACAGGTGCAGGAAGCTCAGCAAACCTAGTACAAGACACAGGAAGAAAGCCCCAGCACGGCACAGTCAGATTGCTTTAAAATCGTGACACATTTAAAGACCCAAAAGCAGCCAATAAAAAAGAGGAACAAAGAAGCAGAGATGAGGCTGACAGCAGATTCTTCAGGTGCAGTGAGAATGATTGAGTGGGGCGGAGCTGCTGAGGCACTGAGGGGGGGATCACCAGCCGCGCCACACTGGGGGCAGTCTGCTCCTGAAGAGGAGGTGAAATAAAGGCTTACAAACACACCGAGGGGCTGGACGCCTGTAGCTCAGTAGCCATGGCGCCAGCCCCGGACCCCGGAGCTGGTGGGTTTGAGCACAACCTGGGCCTGCCAAACAACAGTGACAACTACAACTACGACCAAAAAATAGCCAGGCGTCATGGTGGGTGCCTGTAGTCCCAGCTACTTGGGAGGTTGAGGCGAAAGAATCACTTAAGCCCAAAATTTGAGGTTGCTGTGAGCTGTGTTGCCACAGGACTCTACCAAGGGCAACACAGTGAGACTCTGTCTCAAAAAAAAAAAAAAAAATACACAAAAGGTGAAGGACTTCATTACACAGAAGGAAACGTCAGAAAAAGTCCTTTGGGCTGAATGAAAATAATACCAGAGGAAACATCAGGAATGAATATTTTGTGGAAAACTGTGTGCTTTTTCCTGTTTTTTAAATCTCTTTAAAAGGTAATTGTTTAAATAAAAAGAACAACAATATACTATGCCATTTATAGCATTTCTAAAAGTACATGTACAGTAACAATTGCCAAAAGGCCGGGCAGAGAGAACGAATAACCACTATGATGGTAAGACCCTGCCCCTTGGCTGGACGTGTCCTCACCACCTGCACACGAGCTGTGTGTGAGCAGTGTGGCCCACAAACCCACAGCCACCACCAAAGATGAAGAATCACAGCTCATTAGCCAGCATGGGTATTAGCATACACAGCTAGTGCCCAGGGAGGACGGAGAAAAGGGAGAGGGAACTAGGTGGAACAGACCAGAAGTAAATGAGATGACTGGCTTTCCAGCTGACCGCATCTGTGGTCACCATGGATGGAGTCTGAATCCCACATTTAAAAGGCAGGGTTGGTCAGAGTGGATAAAAGCAAAGTGTGCCCATGCTGCCTACAAGCAGTGCATTTCAGTGCGGAGATACAGCAGACTAGCAGTCAGAGGTGGGGAGGGACAACCCTCCCACCACTGAGCAGGCCACAGTGCCTGAGTGCAGGTCATTTCAGAGCATAGTCGCCCTAAGTGTCTACTCACCCACTCACAGAACCTCAAAGTACATAAAAGGAACACCAGGGACTACAGGGAGAAGGGGGCACATCCAGGCTCATGCTTGGGTACTTCAATCCTCCCTTCTCAACAGTGGACGGAACAAGTGGAAGAGAAGGCAGGAAGGATTGGGGAGGCTCGCCAAGAATGCCCAGAGTGCGTGCTGAGAGGGCCACACGCGTCAACCCACATGCCTCAGCTGGTTTGAGAGATGGCGCTCACAGGTGCGCATTCTAAACCACAGTATGGTCAGCATCAAAGCCAACTGTACATCATGGGGAAGTCTCTGTACACTTTGGAAGTTAACAGTGTACTTGTAAATAAATCCTTTTTTTTTAAGATAGAGTCACTATGTTGCTGTTGGTAGAGTGCTGTGGTGTCACAGCTCACAGCAACCTCAAACTCTTGGGCTTAAGTGATTCTCTTGCCTCAGCCTCTCAAGTAGCTGGGACTACAGGCACCCGCCACAATGCAATAAATACATTTATTTTTAAATTTCATAACATAAAATTGAAATAAATAATATAAATACAAAATATATAAAATACAATATAAAGGTACAGTATGAAAATACATAATTGTATTAATTATAAACAAATAATGTAAGTAACAAACATTTACATAAGTAGCACTTACACATACATATTAGAGACCAGACATGGTGGCTCACACTGTCATCCTACACTCTGGGAGCCCAAGGCAGGTGGACTGCTTGAGCTCAAGAGTCTGAGACCAGCATGAGCAAGAGCAGACCCCATCTCTCCTCAAAGCAGAAAACCTAGCTGGGTGCAGTCAATGAGATAACTGAGCTATCATGACACCATGCACTCTACCCAGGGCCACAGAGTGAGACTCTGTCTAAAATTAATTAATTATAAATAATTTAATGTACATATTAATATTTAAGTTAAATCTTATAGATAATGCTTATACATTTGTATTAAAAAATAAAATATATACAAGTTTTAATAAATTTTTTCAAAAGAAGTCTGAGGGGGCTGGGTGCAGTGGCTCAACATCTGTAATCCCAGCACTCTGGGAGGCTGAGCTGGGTGGATTGCTTGAGCTCATGAGTTTGAGACCAGCCTAAGCAAAAGTGAGACCCCCATCTCTACTAAAAAATAGAAAAACTGAGGATCACTTGAGGTTTTTTCATAGACACAATAAATATCCAATTCAGGCAGACCTTGCACAATCCAGTTAATAAAGTTGTATTATAGTTCGACAGGGAATACCAGGGCACGAGGTCAGGGAATTTGGAAAAACACTTTATGTTGGTATTTACAAAGTGAATCCAAGTCTGGGGACTCAAAGATGCTTCCAGTGTGCATGGTGCCATGGTACCGTGAAGGAATTCACCCCAAGAGTGAGAAGATGAGCAGGGCTGGCCCTGCAGCCGTGTCTGTTCCCGTCCTCCTTCCTGATCTCAGAGTTTCTAATTTCTCTGCACAGTAGTTTCGTCATAGTTCATCTACTCTGACATTAATGGCCTCTCCTCTTACTGTTTCTCTACCTTTCCCCACCTCCCTTTCCTGACTCACACACAAAACTCAATTGAAAGATGCAAGGTTGGCTTTCTCTGTCATTCAGCAATGACGTGTCCCCATGTGCTGTCCAGAACCGTGGCCTGAGGTCCCTCGGTGGAGGCAAGCCCTGTGGGAGCTGGTCTTGTTAGAACCTGGTCAACAGAGTATACCTCCTGTATGTGGACTTTGTGCATGTCCTGAGCTCCTATTAGTTTTTATGTTAATGCTTTTTATTTTATTTTATTTTTTTAGAGACAGAGTCTCACTTTATTGCCCTCGGTAGAGTGCTGTGGCTTAGGTGATTCTCTTGCCTCAGCCTCCTGAGTAGCTGGGACTACAGGTGCCCACCACAACACCCAGCTATGTTTTTGTTGCAGTTTGGCTGGGGCCGGGATTGAACCCACCACCCTCGGTATATGGGGCCAATGCCCTGCTCACTGAGCCACAGGCGCTGCCAAATGTGTTTTATTTTTTAGAACAGTTTTCAATTACAGGAAGCTTGAGAAGATCATAGGTACAGTCCCCATGTACCCACTCCCAAGTGTCCCCATCACTGACGTCATGCATCTGTCACCACTAGTAAACCTGTGTTGATAGAGTTAACTGACGTTCCTTTATTCATATTTCCCTAGTTTGTGCCTGTCTGCATTTTCCATCTTCAGAGCCACTCAGAATCCCACGTGACATGGAGGGGTCATGTCTCCTGGGGCTCCCCTTGGCTGAGACAGTTTCCCAGACCTTCCTTTGATGACCTTGGCTGCTGTGACCGATGGAGGTGGGGCATGTTACAGACTGGCCCCCTGCTGGGATTAGCCTGATGTGTTCCTCATGATTGAACTGGAGTGAAGGGCTGGGGAGGAGACCCTGGGGTGAAGGGCCTTCTCCCCATCACTCTGCAGCACCTACCTCAGCAGGGTGTGCAGTGTGGCTGGTGGCACCTGGGCCACCTTTAATTATCTTTTTAGGATCTAAGTATAGTTCTTTTAGTTTATTTTCCATATTTAGGCTTATTTTACAAGATTCAGCCTTGGGTGGTTTTATGGTAAAGTTTTGGTTTTGTATTTCTCAGATTTTCTAGTGTCTCTTCTTTCAATTTAACCCTTATTGAACTAACATTCCTGTTATACTTTCTTTCAACTAACTGTAAATGGACAAAGTATAAACGATTTGCACCCTTCCCAGAGGGAGCTTTGCCAGTTAGACTCAGGAATATCCCCATGTGACATCCCAGCCCAGTCTCCATTCTTCTTGTCCTTCCTGCCCCTCTTTTTTTTTTTTTTTTTTTTTTTTTTGAGATGGGAGCATGCTCTGTTGCCCAGGTGGAAGTACGGTGGCGTCATCAAAGCTCACTGCTACTTTGAATGCCAGGCTAAAGTGGTCTTCCCGCCTCAGCCTTGTTGAGTAGCTGGGACTACAGGTGCCCTCATTTTAACATAAATAATATAATTACTTTGATGGTCCACTTAATCTCTAAACTTTAGGTTGTAATATACAGAAAATCAACAGAATTTCAATGTTAGAGGCACATCTGTGATGCGCATGTCTGAGGCAGAAGCGACAGGCAATGGAGCTTGTGCTGGTAGGTAGCTGCTGGTTTTCACCGGTGGGTACGAGGTGGCTACCATATAGTTGGCCTGTTTCTAGCCATTACCCTAGTTAAATGCAGTGGACACTTCTCAGAAGCCCTCAGAATAGACTTTACTCTGGGCAGCAGAGGGGAACGAAAGCTGGCAGCTGTTCCCTGTGCAGGCACTGGCTCCTGCCCAGCCCCTTGGCCCACACACCGGACAGCTTGGACTGGGCACTGGTAGGGGTGGCAGTTCGCCCTTTTCAAGGCAGATGGGCATGGGGGGGTGCTGGTGAGGTGAGGTGGGCATCAGCCGTGCCCAGGAGGAGGAGAAGGACAACTGGCAGGCTCCTCTCTGTGATTGTCAGGTCTCTCCCAGTTGCAGTCAGATTTGAGCAGGGTCAGCACCAACAGCCTGCTCTGCCGAGAGCAGAGCCCACAACTCTCTGGGCTGGGAGGAGGCCTGCAGGGCAGCCCTCAGCCTGGCCATGGGATGCAGTGAATTCATCGCCACTTTCTGGTGGAAACAGACCCTCCCTTTTCCTGTTCAGGGTTGGCTCCCATCCCTGCAGTTCTTGCTTTATAAGTTTGATGAAAAAGGCAACCACAGTTTCCATATGAGGACATGAGGTTGAGGTTGGGTTCCCAGCAGGGTCCAGAAAGTCCCAGCTCAGACACCTGTCCTGGCCCCAGACTTCGGCTGTGTCTTGCATGTGCCCTCGGTCCCCAGGGTGGAGGCCTGGTTCCCTCTGCCTCTCGCCCAGAGACAGGTCAGAACTTCCGTACCAGAAGTAGTCCTAGATGTGATTAACGTACATGATCAGGACCTGTAACACTTCACCACAGTGCAAATCCTGCTTCGTTTATTCACTCAGCAAACATCTTCAGAGGCTCTCCTGTGAGCTGAGCGGGGCCACTTCCTTGCTCTGCAGAGGGTGATGCTGCAGATCCTTGCCTCAGACGTCAAGTTCAGCCAAGAGGTGGGGTATGCAGATACCAGCTCAGAATCAGGGACTTAGTGTGACCCTGGTCAACACACCTGGGGGTTGTGGGCGGGGCAGAGATGGCATCACATTATGGGGAGCTCGAGGAGGTGAAGAGGAAAGTTGAGATGGACTTCTGTGCTCAGAAACATAACTGTCACCACTGTCTCACCCTTTGAGGTTACTTTGCTGGTCTGTAAGAACTCTGACACCAGCCTCAGGTGGTGGAGGACTGTTTCATGTGACTCAGCATGGCTCACAGAGACAGTTTTAGGGACTGTGGGAGCGGTGTCCAGCCAACGCTGCACACTTAGCTCCTGTAGTTCCAGTGAGTTCTGGGAACTTGGGTGAGTCTCAGTACCAAAGGAAGGCCCGTCCTAGTGAAGAAGGCTGTTCCTTGGAGTCAGCCCAGAGCAGAGCAGAGGGTCCAGGTTGGGGGCAGGCCAGGATAACGATTATGTCTGGCGGCAGGGCCATCTCAGTTACACCTTTCTATAGCATTTTGGGTTTTGAACCTGAGTATTCTACAAATTTAGGACATGTATAAAAAACTATATTGAAAATGGAAAGGTATTCACACATATTTGTAGTTTTCACATAGAGACTAGTTAAAGTACTCACGGCTCTTCATTTGAAGTTTCAAAATGCACATGAACTTTGTGGACACCCCTGTACATGTTTTTTAAATATCTTGGCCACTTGGCCAGTGTAAATGAGTCATGCCAGGGGGTGAGGAGGACAGTGCCCCTTTAACTGCCTGATGGACATGTTTACCTGTGGAGGGCCGTGATGCTGTGACCAGTAACAAAACCCGCCCAACTTCAGTAGGATTTTCCTGGCTTTATGGCCACCTGCCCTGTTCAACTCTGGGTATATGAACCTCTTAGCACAGTCCGTGTCTGTCTCTGAGTGGCTCCTGGTGGCGGCCTGACGTTGCGTGAATAATCCCTCAGAGACTCACTCTAGGCCTGTCAATGGCTTCTCTGCTGGGAACCCTCTTCCCTTTCTAGCACCACCACGTTTTTTTCTCACAACAGACTCTTGTACCAGTGGGTGAGCAGTATCCTGATGGCCACATCTGGGCATGGCCTGGCGCGCCACCATCCTGACTGTTCAAACCTCCCATATGGGGCACAGTGGCCTGTCAGTCTGTGTTCAGTGCGTGCCTTCCTGCTCCCCACAAAGCAAACCTAATGACCTGTATTAAGGAGATGGGGGGGGGGGTACAGAGAGGGTCAGAACTTGCAGAGGACAGGAGCTGCCCAACCTGGAGGCCTGTGCTGCAGAGGCCTGGCGGCTGTGTGTGCTGCCCCCGCACTGTCAGCTGCTGCAGCCCCTGAGCCCCTGTACACAAGCGTTTCTGTCTGCTGTCTCTCCCCTCGCCTGCCCCTCTGTAAAAGCGCAAATCCCTGAGATCTGGAGACTCGGAGAATAGCTAGCGTTGGCTTTGGTGCCTGGTGGGTGGGGGCGCTTGCACAGAGAAAGCCATTAAGAATTCACATTCTTTGCCTGCTGGACTCCTTTTCCCCGCGGGTCTCTGTGGCCTGATATGGGGAAACAACCACAGGTTGGAGCCCGTGGAAGGTGGCTGCCCTGGCAGACCCCAGGCCTATCCCTCCATCCCACCGGTGCTGTGCAGAGCATGCTGTCTGCTGTGGTTTTTCTGTGCATTTGTAGTTTATTTTTTTTTCTTCTTGTTTTTTTTTAAGAGACAGAGTCCACCTTATCGCCCTTGGTAGAGTACCTTGGCATCACAGCTCACAGCAACCTCCAACTCCTGGGCTTAGGTGACTCTCTTGCCTCAGCCTCCTGGGTAGCTGGGACTACAGGCACCCGCCACAATTCCCAGCTATTTTTTATTGCAGTTTGGCTGGGGCCAGGTTCAAACCTGCCACCCTTGGTATATAGGGCTGGTGCCCTACCCACTGAACCACAGGCGCTGCCCCCTTTGTAATTTAAAGTCTTGTTTTCCCTTCTACTTAATGAGGCCTTTGCCCATGTACCAGAGCAAGCAGGAGTGGAGAGGGCTCCTAGGCCCCACGTGGCGGGTGTATGGGGGCGAGGGTAGGTACACAGGAGCTGGTGGTGTGGGGGTTCCCACAGCACGGCAGCGGAGACCCTCTAACAGGTGCTGGTAACCGCCCAGCCCTGGGGCAGAAAGCACCTGAGAGTTTCTATTTCAAGTACTCTGCCCTCCGTGCTTTGAATTCAAAATAACAATGGGAGTTAGTGACATGTTATGACTCTTTGATCAGACGTGTTTGAGGAGTGTCACTGTAAGTGTGGGGGCTTTGCTTTGACTTGTCAAACCTCTGTTTTAGAAACACAGAAAGGAGCCTTTCAGTGTAGGACGGGCAGGGTTGATGGTGCAGCCCCTCTGGCCCTCGGGGTGTCTCCACTGGCAGGACATCCAGTCAGTGTCTTAGTTTGTCAAAGCCCTCAGCTAACGCATAGCCTCCCAGGCACATGACACACCTGCTCCGTGGGCCCCAGTTCAGTCCCCCTCCCGCCCCCCCACTTCCTGACTGCCCACCCCCATCTTGCCTCATTCCCATTTCTACAGAGACATCTGCACCTGCCAGATAGGCTTACTGATGCAAGGAGGATGGCTAATTACACAAGCTCCCCTGGGAGACAGGGGCCAGGGCTGCAGCCACCCATGGGGCACCACAAAACTGCTCCTGCCTCTGGGAGGAGGCGCTGCCAGGGAGCTAGGCAGAGATTGCAGCTTTTCTCCTCCTGATGTCAGAAATTCAGTTCTGAACATCCTGACCCCCAGGCCGTTAATGGCCTTTGTCTCTGGAGCAGAGCGTGCTGGGAGCTGACAGCACCTAGCTCTCTGCAGACCGCCTCCTAAGTGCCACGATCAGTTTCTCTAGGTATGGATCCTGGGAGCACAGTTAACATTGTGACTAGATCCCATGTCACTCTCTTCCCCGGCATAATGGTATCTGCACCCTGTATGTCACACTCAGTCCCCAAGTTGTCTCTACTCACATTATTTCATCTTTGATCCCGTGATATGAGCACAGATTTTTAAAAGTGTCCTGGCTCACAGTGAAGGGTGGGGGTGGCCAACAAAACCTGGTTTTGTTTCGAATTCTGCCCCTGCTCCCTTCATGAAAACAGAGTTT
Organism: Galago senegalensis; assembly: GCA_963575145.1. NCBI lineage: Eukaryota > Metazoa > Chordata > Mammalia > Primates > Galagidae > Galago > Galago senegalensis. The sequence continues at coordinate 8,611 of CAUYTI010019172.1, read as the reverse complement.
TTCCACAGGGTAAGGATGCCCAGTCCCATGAGGACCCACAGGCCAGCCTGGCATGAGGGGCTCCTGGCACTGCAGCTGTGGAGCTGTCTGTCTCCTCCAGGGTGCCCTAGGACTACATTTTTCCTCCACTTGGAAGCCCTTTCCTCAGGGACCTGCTCCACCCGCCCCCCAAGGCCGTGTCCTCAGCCTCAGTCTTGGCCCCCATCCTCCAGAGCCGCCCTCACCTTTAGGGTCTACACTTGCCACTGGCATGCACCTTCTCTTCTAGGAGTCTGCTGTGATCCGGCCCCCCTCCCCAGATCTCTGGGACAGCTCTGCTCTGTGTCTCATGAATGCAGTGTCCCCACCTTGGGCTCCTCATCCTCTGTGACCCCTCTTCAGCGGCTGCCCCTTGTGCTCAGATCCTCCTGTCTCCAGGGGATGGAGGGAAACCATCTTTCTGTCCTTGCTGCCTACAGCCTCCAGCTGGCCCCTGCTGGCTCAGTCCCTACTGCAGGTGCCGGCGTGCCCTGTTGAACTGTAGCCTGCACCTGGGCCGCAGCTCCCGCCATGCCCTACAGCCCCCCCACCCCCACCCCTGTGCTGTCCACCTCTGCCAATCCCCATCCCTTATTCCTCCTACCTCTATAGTCCAGAACCAGATTTGCCATTTCCTAGCAGAATAGGGTCTCCTCCCACTATCTCTGCCCTCGCCCACTGTCCTTCCTCCCTTGGAAAATCCTGCCAGCTCCTCCAGAGAGCAACCCCCCCCCCACCAGCTCCCAGCCAGCAGCCTTGCTGTGTGTGACTGGTCCTCCAGGAGCCGCCAGCAAGAAAGGAATGTGCCTGTCTCTCCAGGTGCGCTCAGCCCAACGTAGGGCCCCAGAAGGGTGAGATGCATGGTGATGGTAGATGAGACTGTTGGCAGGTGCAGGAAGAGTCACATGCCCAGCAGCATCTTTAGCACTTTAACTTCCCACTCCAGAGCTGTCCCTTTGGGTTAAGGAATTGGGCCTCTAGAAAGCACCTACTAAAATGTGACCATGTGGGCTGTACCCATAGCTCACTGGTTACTGTGCCGGCCACGTACATACAGGCTGGCAGACAGCTAAACAACAATGGTAACTGCAACAACAACCAAAAAAATTGCCAGGTGTTGTGGCAGGCACCTGTAGTCCTAGTTACTTGGGAGGCTGAGGCAAGAGAATCACTTAAGCCCAGGAGTTTGTGATTGCTATGAGCTGTGACACTGTGGCACTTTACCAAGGGCATACTGAGACCGTCTCAAAAAAAAAAAAAATGTGACCGTGTGAATGAATAATCTATATTATATTTGCACAGATTATTGTTTTTCGGTATTTTGTGAGTCTAAGCAAAACTACAAGAAAGGCTTTGGCAGGGTCTGCAGACATGGAGCTGTTTTCATTTGTGAGACTTGTCCCAGGGAAGGTGTGCGGGGCCCAGGTGACAGAGGAAAGAAGATGGGCAGAGGCCGCGGGCAGAGCCTGTAGCCCAGCAGCAGGGCCCTCTGCAGAGACTGTCTAGAGCTTCACCTCTGAGAGCAGGGAGACCCCAGGCCTCCTCCCTCAGCCAAGAAAAAGGTGTCTGCAGGCAATAGTGCTCGCTGTCTTTTTCAAATGAAAATGAGACTTGGGAGGAGAAAGTAATTAAAGCATAAAACATTCATCACCCACTCATTTTTTTTTTTGTACACGACAAAGGCACTAAAGGGCGGTGCCTGTGGCTCAGTGAGTGGGGCACCGGCCCTGTATACAGAGGGTGGTGGGTTCAAACCTGGCTCTGGCCAAACTGCAACAAGAAAACAGCCGGGCATTGTGGCAGGCACCTGTAGTCCCAGCTACTCAGGACGCTGAGGCAAGAGAATCACCTAAGCCCAGGAGTTGGAGGTTGTATGAGCTGTGTGATGCCACGGCACTCTACCGAGGATGATGAAGTGAGACTCTGTCTCTACAAAAAAAAAAAAAAAAAAAAAAGGCACTAAAAACCCATCTGGTCTCTGTGCTCACGGCTTCCCCTTCTGTGTCTTTTCTCCACAGTCATGCCAGGCTGACCTCGTCAAGGACAATGGTCACAAGTACTTCCTCTCCGTCTTGGCGGACCCCTACATGCCAGTAAGCTCAGTCGCCACACCCTTGACAGCCTCGGGACTCCCATCCTCTGTCTCTGCTCGAATGTTCCACTTGGGGGGAGGGCCACCCCTCAGGGTGCATTGGCCCAGTAGGGGTCCCAACAGGAGGGGGAGGCTGCTATGGCTCCTCACCACCGCCAGCTGCTACAGTCTTAGCACAGGGTGGGTGGCCATTGCCTTGTTTCTGTCTCTGAGCGAGATTACACTTGGTCTGAGCACACGGCGTCCATCTGTGGCTCGGTGCACCCTCCACAGTGCAGTGACATCTGCTGTCCTTGCACCCACCACATCCCAGTGACGAGCATGGTGTCCATGCCCCAGTGTGCCTTTGTGCCTTGTCCATGCCCACTGAGCCCTCCACACTGCAGTGACGTCTGCTCTGCTCACACCACCCACCACTCCCCAGTGACGAACATGGCGTCTGGGCCTGTAACGTGACAAGGCATTGATTTGCCTTATTTCAGGAAGAAAGGAAGAAGAAAAGGAGAGATCGAAAGTTTACATTTCAAATACCTTTTATTGCATTAAATTGCTTAAGAATTAGTAATCTAGGGTGGTGCTTATGGCTCAGTGCTCAGAGCGCCAGCCCCATATACCCAAGGTGGTGGGTTTGAACCTGGCCCTGGTCAAACTGCAACAAAAAAATAACTGGGCATTGTGGCAGATGCCTATAGTCCCAGCTACTTGGGAGGCTGAGGCAAGAGAATCGCCTAAGCCTAAGACCTGAAGGTTGCTGTGAGCTGTGATGTCATGGCACTCTACCGAGGGTGACAAAATAAGACTCTGTCTCTTTAAAAAAAAAAAAAAAGAATTAGTAATCCACAAGTAGGGTATATAGTAACATCCTGTAAATGTATCATAACTGACGCTTTTATTTCCTACCTCTACCTCCCACCATAGTAATTAGAACAAAATAGAAACCCTAAATCATTATTTAGTGTATCTTCATTTTCCAGAGTGTTCTAGTGTAGCAACTTATTCACACACTCTTTGTTGGCTTTGGTTGTACAAAGGAACTTTTGTAGCTAGTTTTTAACCCTCCAGTTGGTTTCCTAAACTAAATGATATAAAAAAAAGAAAGAAAGAAAACATTATAAACAGGGCTGTTACATCAAAGGTAAATAGTGCTTCTGGGCTTTACCTTCTATGTTGTACTCAAATGTCATCGTAGGCCGTTAAAATCAGACTTCACGTGAGCTTTGGAAATCCTCACATCCCTGCCCTGCGAGGTGGGTACAAACACAAGCCACGCAGCAAGGACAGTGATCAGCTGGTGGTTCACGTACAGGGATGAGCTGGGCTGACCTGAGAGGCCCCACCACAGCCATGGCTGAAGTTCTGAGGACACAGCCAAGTTTGAAAGAAAGAAGAGGAAACCCTTAAGTGTCGAAGACTGAAGAGACCCAGGAGTGCCCTGGCGGGTAGCAGGTGTGGCCATCATGGTGACCCCACGGGTTTCTATGCCGCACCCTGACCCTGAGCCCATACAGAGCGAGAGACCTGGCAGACAGGGCCTGCAAGATGGTTCTGTCCCCTCATTGGAAGGAGACTGGCAGAGCTGCCCTCTGCTTCTTAGAACATACCACTTTCCCATGTCTTGAGAGGAAAGGAAAAAGAAGGGCCTTCACAAAACATGGAAGCCTCGAGCCTGTTCTTCTCCACACAGTTTGCACAGCCTGTGTGCATGAGAGCCACAGCAAAGAAGCAGCATGGAAGCCAACTCAGGGTCCCTGGAGCCTCCTAGGGTCCTGGAAGCAGCAAACACAGGGCCTTTCTATAGGGACACTTTCGGCAGGGACTTGGGCCAGAGGCCTACCCAGCAGCCAGGCAGGCCCACATCACATAAGCCCAGGAGTGAGCGTGGGGAGAGGTAGCTCCCGAGAGCAGACACAAATGGACTTACCAAAGACCAGCGTCCACAAAAGTGTGTTCAGATGGTTGGGTAAAAACAACTTGGTTTAATTCTGCAACATAACCATTGTGTTGTTTATTCAGGGATGTTTTTGTGCCATTTATAGACAACGGTATATTCCATGCTTCTTACTCATCCTCCAGAATGATAAAGATCAATTTTTAAGACATAGATCTGAGGAGGGAAAACAAAACCCGCAAAAGAAGAAATCTCAGTCATGGCACTGGGCTCTGAGGGGAGAATCAGCAAAGGAATGACCCAGAGGGTTTCTGTGACGTGAGGGATGAAGCAGAATGAGCAGCCGAGACACACCCCACGATGAGAGTCAGAGCGGCCGAGACGCACCCCACGATGAGAGTCAGAGGGGCCGAGACGCAACCCACGATGAGAGTCAGAGGGGCCGAGACGCACCCCACGATGAGAGTCAGAGGGGCCGAGACGCACCCCGCGATGAGGGTCAGAGGGGCCGAGACGCACCCCGCGATGAGGGTCAGAGCGGCCGAGACGCACCCCGCGATGAGGGTCAGAGCGGCCGAGACGCACCCCGCGATGAGAGTCAGAGCGGCCGAGACGCACCCCGCGATGAGAGTCAGAGGGGCCGAGACGCACCCCGCAATGACGGTCAGAGGGGCCGCGACGCACCCCACGATGAGGGTCAGAGGGGCCGAGACACACCCCACGATGAGAGTCAGAGCGGCCGAGACGCACCCCACGATGAGAGGTCAGAGGGGCCGAGACACACCCCACAATGAGAGTCAGAGGGGCCAAAACGTACCCCACGATGAGAGGTCCGAGGGGCCAAAACGTACCCCACGATGAGAGGTCCGAGCGGCCGAGACACACCCCACGATGAGAGTCAGAGGGGCCAAGACGCACCCCACGATGATGGTCAGAGGGGCCAAGACACACCCACGATGGAGGTCAGAGGGGCCCAGACGCACCCCACAATGAGAGTTCAGAGGGGCCGAGATGCACCCCATGATGAGAGGTCAGAGGGGCTGAGATGCACCTCACGATGAGAGGTCAGAGGAGACATGCTGTCTGGTCAGAGAATAACTCCATGTCTGAACAACAAAATGAGTTTTCAAATTTAAAGAGTGCAGTGAACTCCAAGAAGTTTAAATAATAAGAAATTCACACATAAGCACATCGTAATCAAAGTAGCACTTATCACAAATTTAAAAAAAAAGAAAGGCCGGGCATAGTGGCTCACACCTGTGATCCCAGCCCTCTAGGAAGGAGGCTGAGGCAGGAGGGCCTCTGGAGCTCAAAAGTTCGAGCCCGGCCTGAGCAAGAGCAAGACCCCCGTCTCTAGTAAAATAGAAAATCTAGCCGGGCGTGGTTGTGGGCACCTGTAGTCCCAGCTACTCGGGAGGCTGAGGAGGAGGATCACTTGAGCCCAACAGTTTGAGGTTGCTATGGGCTATGACTCCATAGCACTCTACCCCGGGTGACAAAATGAAACTGTCTCAAAGAAAAAAAAGAAAGGAAAACCTTGAAAGTAACAGAACAAGCAGATTACCTGCCCAAGCTAAACAGCAATTACACAGACTCAGTCTTTCTGTGGGCAGTGGCAGGTGACAGGAGGTGGGCCAGGCCTTCACCATGCTGAGGGACGACAGCTCAGCCTGGACCTCTCCACCCAGCTCAGTTGTCACACAGGATGAGGGCAGAGTGGACACACTTTCAGACAGACGGTTCCCCACTGTGGCCCCCACAGAGGGTAGCTAGAGAAACTGTGGTGAAGAGGGAAACAGGACACAGAGGGAGCAGTAGGATGCAGGGAGCAGCACTCAGCAAAGCCGCTGGCTGCATGGCGGTGTCTGCACGAGCTCCACTGGGAGAAGTAACTGGCACTAATTCAAGGGGTTGAACGTGAGGAGGAACATTGGAATTGAGGCACCCTGAGAGGAATGTAGAACTAATTAGACTGTTTATGCATGTGTAAAAAATGTAAGGCACCATTCAAAAGTTAAAAACTACACTGATTCCAAATCAGTAGAGAAACAAAGAATGGAAATTGATCAGTCCGGTAGAAGACAAGAAAGTGATGCATAATTACAACTCTGGCTCCATGTGTCTCACTACCAAAGTGCTCGGCTGGAGGACAGGTGCTGAGCCGGGTCTGGGCAGGTGGCTGGGAGCTGCTTGTTGACCTGCTGGGCACAGGCTAGGCTGCCCTGTGGCATTGCTCCACAGCGAATCAATCTGGTCACCTGGAGAGGGCAGCCCAGACTAGCGGACACTTCCACAGCATGTTCTTGGCTGCTCTTCTTGGCTCCAGTCGTAATCAGCAATAAAGCCACTCTTGCTGCTGTAAACTATGCATTGGCTCACCATGGAGACTCACCTGTACCCTTGAATCCTGGTCTTATCAGTCCATGTGTGACACAAACAAGTGTGAACTAAGTAGGTTACCACAAGGGTCCACACATCAGGACGTCCAGGTGTGAACTAAGTGGGTTACCACAGGGATCCACACGTCAGGACGCCCAGGTGTGAATTAAGTGGGTTACTGCAGAGGTCCACACGTCAGGACGTCCAGGTGTGAACTAAGTGGGTTACCACAGGGGTCCACACATCAGGACACCCAGGTGTGAACTAAGTGGATTACCACAGGGGTCCACACATCAGGACGCCCAGATGTGAACTAAGTGGGTTTACACAGAGATCCACACGTCAGGACGTCCAGGTGTGAACTAAGTGAGTTACCACAGGGGTCACACGTCAGGACGCCCAGGTGTGAATTAAGTGGGTTACCCCAGGGGTCCACACATCAGGACGCCCAGGTGTGAACTAAGTGGGTTACCATAGGGATCCACACGTCAGGATGCCCAGGTGTGAACTAAGTGGGTTATTGCAGAGGTCCACACGTCAGAACACATGGGTGTGAATCAAGTGGGTTACAGTGCTTTGGGAATGGTGAGTTTCCTTGGCTACAGACCAAAGCTGGTTTCTGTTTTCCAGGCTGAGCATAGGACCATGACGGCTTTTATCCTTGCTGTGATCGTCAATAGCTACAACACAGGGCAGGTGGGTACCTCAAGCACTGGCAGCCCCCAGGTCTGCCCCCAGCATCGCATGGCACTGGCTCTTGATGGTGCTGAGAAGCTGGATGTAGAGAAGGACCTGCTCTCTGAGATGGGAAGCAGCAGTCTCAGGAGAGGGCCAGCAACAGGATGGCACTAGAGCAGGTGCACCCAGCAAAGGCTCACCCTCTGCTAGCCATCCACTTGCTGGGAACACCTGGCAAACAAGGTGACCATCATGCCAGCCTGGAGCCCTCACAGTCCCTCCCCTGGTCTCCACACAGGCACCTGACAAGCAGGGCGACTGTCACCCCAATCTGGTGCCCCTCTCCCTGCTCCTCCCCCTCACTGTGTCCCCTTGCACAGGAAGCCTGCCTTCAGGGAAACCTGATCGCCATCTGCCTGGAACAGCTCAGTGACCCACACCCCCTGCTGCGACAGTGGGTGGCCATCTGCTTGGGGCGGATCTGGCAGAACTTTGACTCCGCACGATGGTGTGGTGTGAGAGACAGTGCCCACGAGAAGCTTTACAGCCTGCTCTCCGACCCCATTCCTGAGGTGAGCCGTGAGTCCCAGGGTCCCATTTGATGCTGCTTGGGAAGGGCTCGTGCTACAGACAAGTGCAGCAGAAGCTCCAGGGGCTGCGTGCGTGTAAGCGCGCCACAGTTGGCCTCAGGGAGCACAGGGTCACTGGGCTAGAGGTGGTGTGAACCAAGGGTGTGCTGTGCATTGCAGGGAACGCGTGATTCCCCCTCTTCACGCAGAGGGGTGCAGGCACCTCGGCCAGGCAAAAGGCAGGCAGATGTCCCAGACCCCAATGGGACAGCAGATGAGGAGCAGAAGCAGCATTTGGGTTGGACAGTGTCACTTGAGGCTCCCCTTTTCTTGATAACATGAGTGTAGTCTGCCTCTCCTTGAACAGGCTGAGGGCTGCTGGAGTGTCTGTCCTTTCCTTTTTCACTGTTGGCAGCAGCCATGAGCTTTCCTATGCTTGGGGATGTCCATGGACATGGCTTGGTCTGTTAACTGCCACAGAAGATGGCATGTCCTCATTGTGTCCACCATGCTGGCCACCATGCCCCTGCCTCACTCGACATTCAGAATCAGCCTACAGCTCAGTTCTTTCTCCGTCTCCTCTTCTTCCCAAGACTGCAAACCCTTGCAGTCCTCCCCTGGCCATCACCACTGTGCTCTTCCTGGTTCTCCCCTGTCACCCCCTGGCCGTCACCACTGTGCTCCTCCTGGTTCCCCCCCCTCCATCATCCCCTGGTCATCACTGCTGTGCTCCTCCTGGTTCCCTCCCTCCATCATCCCCCGGTCATCACTGCTGTGCTCCTCCTGGTTCCCTCCCTCCATCATCCCCCGGTCATCACTGCTGTGCTCCTCCTGGTTCCCCCCCCCTCCATCATCCCCTGGTCATCACCACTGTGCTCCTCCTGGTTCCCTCCCTCCATCATCCCCCGGTCATCACTGCTGTGCTCCTCCTGGTTCCCTCCCTCCATCATCCCCCGGTCATCACTGCTGTGCTCCTCCTGGTTCCCC
>CAUYTI010019170.1:0-40618 GCA_963575145.1 Galago senegalensis | reverse complement strand
CTGGGTAATCTAGATAATAATATTGCAAAATTAAATCATTAGATGTCTAGCCGCTCCATGGATGTGCTGCTCTACAATTCAAAATAAAGCCGTTTAAAACCCCCGGATTCATTTGCTCTGACATATCGATAAACTTTTGCTGAAACAAAGCTAATCATCTCAATGGTGCCGACTTAATTGCTCGCCAGTTGACAGATAATAAACAGACCTGAGGATTAAAATATGAACTAATTACTGTACTCAATTCCATTTACTTGATTTCATGTTCCATTAATTTTCCTTTTTGCTTCATTTCGGGTAGAAGCCTTGGATTTATGGTTGCCCCAAGTGAGTTATGCCACTTAGTTGCCTGTGGCATGCTCGTCTTCGGAAATGGTTGGAAAGGGCAGAATTCTGGACAGTAAATATGTAGCCGAAGCAGCCTAGGATATAGTAAGTGGAGGTAATTATCCACTCCCAAATACCAGCCTGAATCAGCCTCTATAAATCTATCCCCAGCTCAGCAGTAAAAGGGCAACAGTAGGGCTAGTCTCATGATTATTCATTGGCTCTGCTTGTTAGAGACAGTCTCCAGAAGAAGTCGTCCTGGAAGGAGGCTATAGGAAAGCAGGGATGGGCACCTGGCGGGAGGGAAGTCCATTTGACTAAGAGTCAGGTGCTTGGGCCATCAGACAGAGGGCAACATTTTTGACCTATGAGATCTCTGCCTTTCTGCCACTTACTAGCTATGTGATCTTGCTAAAGGCCAAAGTGTGGCAAATCACTTAGCCTTTTGAACTGTGAAATGGGCTAATAACACTTGTCATATGTGGGTTATAGGGGAATTGTGCAGTAGGTCTTTTAAGCCATTAAGGGCCACACAAGTATTGGCCGTCTCAACCACTTTCCAGATAAGACATGTTAGGATGATGATAATGAAGGAATAGGAAGACGACTACCAGCAGCTGTAATTTACTGAGCATGTAGCATGTCCCAGGCATTGTGCTTGGAGCCCTATAACACCCAGTCCTCAAGACAAACCTATGACCTAGCATTTATTAGCACAATTTTATATATGAGGAAAAGAAACTCAGGTTAAAGAACCTGCCTTCAATCACATGGTGAGTACAGGGAAGAGAACGCAGGTCTCTGGCTTTAGCTATGCACTGGGTGACTGTAGACCAGTCACTTCAACTCTCCGGCTATGCCTCTCTCGGTCAATGATTTTCCACCGGTGGTGTGCCGTGAGAGGGCCTTAGGTGTGTCATGTCAAATGTTTAAAGATCATTAGTTATTTTCAAAAGACATTCCAAGCATAGTAATTATATTCTTTTTTTAACTCTTTTTATCAATATAATTTAAGTGTGCCATGGAAATTTAACTACAGGTTCAAGTTAGTGAACCATGAGATAAAAAAAAAAAAGGTTGAAACACTGGTCTAGATAGATGGCTGCTTGATCACAGGTTGAGTCTTTTCTCTGTAATCCTAAGTGCCCTCTTATGTTACATGAGATGATCATTCAGCTGCTCCCAGTTCTACATCAGCTGTAAGAATAGTCTCTGCACTTTTTCTGGCTGTAAAGTAAGACAGGAGTCTATTTCTCCAAGAGGCACAGTGGTGATGTAAAAGGCAACCCCACATCATTCCGTATGTCTGCTGAGGGCCACAGTTTTATCCCCCTCCCCTCCCAGACAGACAGCAACTGGGAAGTGACATACAGCTATAGTTCTCTCTTTTTTCAACTATAATAAGCGAGGGATCCTGTATCTGTAGATTTGTATATTAACACATCTATTTGCCTCTGCGAAGCCTGAGAAACTATACTCCTTAGTCTTGGAGGTCGCTTGGGTAAATTCATTATCTTGTTTGGGGTCTATCTGCTGGGCTAGAAATTTCTGGATTCGGCCTTGGAAATGAATCCTGCAGGAGCCATTTGGCAAAATGAGCTTAGCCAGGAGGTTTTAAATCACACTCACAGCCAGGAAAAGGGGGAAGACCTAGGGGCCACCGGATATCTGCGTCAGGACCTGATGTCCCTGCACCAGTTTTTCAAAGCAAAAATTGTGTCTGCTTCAGGAGAGACTAACTGTGTGTGGACCTAAATGGCCACCTCAGAACAGCTGCTGTTTTTGTAAGGTTCTCTGTGAGGGGTCAAGTTTGTCCTGCCTGTTGCACCTGCCTCTTCAGGGCTGATGTGTTCCTCTTCCCCAGGTGAGAAGCCATGACCAGCTTGCATGAGCAGCTGTTAATTGGAGAGGTAGAAATTGGTGAAATTATGCACTCTCGTGTTTGAATCCTGGCTGTATCCACTGTGACCTGGGGCGCCTCAGTTCTGCCTCAGTTTTCTCATTAAGGAGATAAGAACAAGTGATGTTCATGCTACAGGGTGGTTCCCAAGCTTTACTAAAGTGTAGTTTACGTACAAAAACAACTCAGTGGTTTAAACTGTACAGCTTCATGCGTTTTCACAAAAACATAGTTGTATGACCCCCCGCACAAGGATGTGGAATACGTTCATCACCCCCCAAACGTTCCCATGTCCCTCTGTCACCAATCCCCTCCCACCCTGGGCCCTGGCAACGCTGATCTGCTATGACTGTCTTTGCGTTTCTTGAACTTTCCATCCGTGGACTCGTACCTACACAGCCTCTTTTGTTTTACTTTTGTAGTTATCATACGGTAAAAATTGTCTTTTTTTTTGACGTACAGTTCTCTATAGTTTAACGCACGTGTAGGTTTGGATAACCATCATCACAATCGGCATACAGGACAGTTCCATCCTAGACAGTTGCTTTAAGGATTAAGAGGATCAATCTCTGAACAGTGCTCAGAACAGTGCCTTGCGCGTGAGTGCTCCAAAGCGATCGCTTTTATTAGCCTTGACATGCTTCTTTGAGCTCCATCTTCCAGGGTCAGCACGTTAGCCTCCATCCCATCTAACAAGCATCCACAGTGGTGTCTGTGCAGGAAGCAAAATTCTTAAAATTTACATCTGCAGCTGTGAGTTGGTTCCAAATACCTTTATTGTAAGATGGGTCCCGGGCCTTTTGCTGATTGCGGTTTCCTTGTCAATGTCAGTGCTTCCTGCAGTAGGACGTCCTGGAGCCAGAGGTTTCTCCTTCTTTAAAGAGCTATTTATTCACTGCTATGGTTTGACTGTGTCACCTCCAAACATCAGGTGTTGCCAATTTGATAGTATGGAGAGGTGGCATCTTTCAGACTAATGGCCGCCAGGGCTCTTCCCTCCTGAATAGGATTAAACCTCTTTCTTTTTTTTTTTTTTTTTAATTTCACAATATTATGCAGGTCCATATCTTTTGGTTACATCAATTGCTTTTGTACAGTTTGAGTTGATGTTATAAGTATGCCCAACCACCCAGATAGCATGCATTGTCCCTGGTAGGTGGGAGTTTCCCCCTCCTCTCCCGCCCCTCCCACCTGCCTGCTTTCTGTTGAGTTTTACCATCACATGTGCACATGGGCCTTGATTGATTCGTTTCAATTAGGATAGTACCTGTGGTGTTTGTTTCTGCATTCTTGCCATACTTTGCTTAGAAGAATGGTGTCTAAGTTCCATGCAGGCTGTTACAAAAGGTAACGTTTTTTACGGCTGAGGAGTACTCCATGGCATACACGTACCCATAATGTACAGACGGGCCCTTGGGTTGATTCCGCATCTTTGCAAATGTAAATTGTGCTGCAAATAAATATTCAAGGGCACGTGAATTTTTGATAAAATGACTTTTTTTTTTCCTTTTGGTAAATGCCCAATAGTGGGATCACTGGGTCAGACAGCAGGTCTATTTTTAGTTGTTTGGATTAGGGCTCTTATAGAAGAGGCTTTATGGAGCCTTTGGCCAGCTTGCCCTTCTGCCCTCTACCATGTGAGAATGCTGCATTTCTCCCCTCTGGAAAATACAGCCTTCGCCAGACAACTGAATATGCTGGTCCCTTGATCTTGAACTTGCTAGCTTCCAGAACTATGAAAAATAATCTCCCATTCTTTCTAAATGACCCAGTCTCAGGCATTCTGATGTCGCAGCACAAGAGAACTAAGACATTTGAGCCTGCACACGACAGTCCAGCCCCTGCTAACACCAGTCTAGGATTTGGGGGAAAACTCTTGAGGTTGAGGTCCCACCGGGAAGTGCCCTCCTCACCCTGGCCTCCAGGTGGCACCGTTCCCCATCCCCGGATGGCACCTCATTCTTACAAAAGGCTCCCACAAATTGAACATTTCTCCATTCCCTTGAATCTGAAGCAAAGCCTACAGCTGTCTAGCTAGGATAATCCCCTGCCCTGGTTTGCCAGCATAGTCAAGGGAGACACCAGTTAGTCCTGGAGTAATTATAAGAGCCCCTCTTCTCACTGTCAAAAGTGCCCTGGTTTGCACGGTAGATCGTATGATCACCCTAGGTCTGATGACCTTAGGCAAGCCACTTAATCTGTCTGGATCTTTTTCCTTCATCCAGAAAATGAAAGGATTGGAGTAGCTCAGTCGGGCCCTTCCAGTGCCAAGAGGCCTGTGGACATACGATCTTCTTGCATAAGTGTGTCATCACCTATAACACTGACGGAGAGAACACGGTGCTATGGGGAGAGTCAGGAGCTCTGACATGTAATAAAATCTTTATAGTGGAGAGGCTCCCCGGAAGATCGAGTTACACTTTGTAAATAGCCACCCTCACTCATACCTCCTTCAAGGTAAAATCTTGGGAAATTAAGTCGTTTCATAAGACACCAAAAATTAAAGCTCAGATTGTTCTGCTCACTGGGGTACGTGACCTTTTCTAGTAATGATGCTTATACTATTGAACCTCCTCCTCCTGCCCCTGCTGGCATCACATGCACACACAGGTGTGCATATACAGGCGCATGCGTGTGCACACGCACACACTTCAGTCATTCAGCCACCTCCCGGGTAAAACGCCCCATGGTTAATAAGGCACTCTACTAGAGACTGTGTGTTCCCCTTAAACCATTTTTGTTTTGTATATTTTAATTACAAGTTAAACGATCTCTCTGCACCGAGCACCCCTAGGAAGAAACCCCAGGAATTATCATCATCCACTCAGGCTTTGTTTCAATTCTGGTCTTTAGAGAGCCAGAACAGCAAGAAGATTCTGTCACCTTCAACTCCTCTGCGAATCCCTATTGATGTCAGCGTTTAGCCTCCTCTGCCATCAAACAAAAGGCAAAGTGTTTCTGCTCCAAAAGGCAGTTGCAGGCTTTGCTTTAAAAACCTCTGGGGCATCCACACACTCAATCCCACAAAGCTCTAGTGCAGCTTCTGAAGTATTCATTTAGCTTGATTTACATTACTTTAATTTTCTTAGGGGTGTCTTTACTAGCTGGAGGGTGGTTTCTCTTCTCCCTCTTAATTAAAGAACACGTTGATTCCAAAGCACTCAGAACAAAACCAGCCCCTTTCATACCCGATGCCTCTCGTCCCTTTCCTGTTCCTCTCTTCTGAGTGCGTTTTACCTCATCACGGCACCTGCCTTCTCAAACTGGAAACCAGACAGGATTATGGCAAGACGTGTCTCCCAGTGGAACCAGCCAGCCCTGGGTTCCAACTTATTCAATTTCCTGGACCAAGTGGCAATTTGGGGAGGACCAGGGAGTGTCGTCTCTAGCTCATCGATAGGGAAGCTGTATCCAGTTAGTGCAACAAGTGAGTGAGGTGATAGCTATCCAGTTATTTAACCAGGTTGATTTAAGCATTCCACATTGTAAAACAAGTTCCCACATTGTATCCCATAAATGCATATAGTTATGATTTAATAAAAAATTAAATTAAAGAAAGAAGAATTCATGGAACTGAGCTAAGAACTACGCTAGCCTACGACTGTCTGGATGAATGAACCCTGCCACTGACCTCTGGGAGCTCAGGTTCCTTAGGGCATCTTAGGGAAAGTGCTTTGGGGTGCAAATAACAGAAACTCACTCAAATGGGGTTAGGCTATGAGGTGAATTTTCTGGCTGGTCTTTGGGATATGTCATAGGACTCAAGGGCAACTGGGCCAGTGGAGGAACTGGGAACCGGAACTGAAGCAAGTTCACAGTGCAGACCTGAACTCCTGCTCTCCCCTTCCTCATCTCCACATGCTGCCTTCTCTCATTTTCTCCACCAGCTGTGGATTCTTGGATTCTCTGTGCTCGAGGAAGGCAGAAATAGCCCCCCGGTCAGCTTCCAAGTTTATGTCCATTTGGATTAAGATCTTCCTGGATTGACTGGGTCTTCCCCCAATGCCACCTTCTTCCAAGAAGAGATTTGATTTCCTCAGCTTATACGGACTTTCCCTGTGCCCCATTCAGCTATACATGTGAGATGAGGTCATGGAGATAAATGGGTCTCAGTTACCTGCCTGTGGAGCGGGAAACATAGTTATCTAGAGAAGGCCGGTGCCATAAGCTATGCAAACAGCCCAAAAGATGGCTACTGTGGTGGGGAAGGCGCCCAGTCCTACTCTGATCAGACAGACAAAATCCATAAGCTCACATCTGACTCGGATCTGGGGGTTGAGAAAGGCTTTCTGACATCTCAAAAGAGAAGTACTACATATGAATAGCTGAAATAGGATGATAGCATCCCAGACAAACAGGAGTATCACACCTTAAGGGAAAGACTCACTGCAGGCAATCCATAACGTGCACCCAAAGAATTTAGCATCTTGGAATTGAGTGTTACAACAATCTTACTCAACATAGGGACATCAGGGGCCTGCCCCAGCCTTGTCACGCGTCTTCCTGGCTGCTAGCGTTGTTCTTTCTCTCTCTCCTTCCATTCTGCCAACCCATGCATCTCTTGGCAGGCTCCATTGAGATGCCTAGGGTTTAGCATTAAGCAAATACTCCTTTGAAAGCAAACACACATTGTTTAGGATAATAGCAATAATAATATCAACCTAAGAGGGCTGCTGTATGGATAAACGAGATGTGTGAGGTAGAGAACCTGGGCTCTGAGTCCAGCCCAGAGTTGGTTTCGGAAACGCTTTCTTCCAGCTTCTTCCCTTTCTACTTTCTTCTCCTGTAGTAAACTGGTGGGATGGCATAGATTAAAGAAAAAGATGCATGTATTAAAATAGGTGGTCTAATGTAGGAACAGAATATTTCCGCCAATTGAAAAAAAATTACATCATCAATGCTCTCACCTCTTATCTCATTGTAAGTTTCCAGAACTCAGGGGAAAACAAAGAAAAGGAATTTTTGTTCCCAAGGACTCATTGACTGGGATCCATTTTCAGTTCCTTGGTATTAAGTCTGTTAGGTGTGAGCCATCCTATGTAGCCAATATTCCTATGTCTCTGTTATCCACCTCAGTCACAGACCATCTTATCTGTAGCAGGTGATTGGTCTATAACAACTGCATCTGGTAATCTGTCCCTTCCCTAGCACTAAACAACCCAAGGACTTATTTTGGCCCTTGTGTTGACTCACCTTCATAAGAGACCCAGATCTAAGACACTTTCCAAAAACCTTTTTAATATCTAAGGCCACGATATCCCCACTAGGATCGTTTTCTCATTATTCATGTTTTGAAAAATGTCACCAGGTTAGAAACACACAGCTTTCTTGGGCAGAGGCTGAGCTTCCTCAGCGTTGCAGGTTATAGTATTCAATTTTCATGCTCGTTTTAATTAAAAGAAAAGTTCAGTTACAGCAGACCTTTAATATTGAAGATGCGTGTTTTTTCATACTGGCATGTATTTGATTTTTAAAGGAAAAAAATGTTTGTTTGACTTAAGAGCTGGGGGTCAGGGTTAAATTTGCAAAACAGCAACTTCTTTAGCAATGGCATGACTCGAGTGATTGCAAACACACACTAATCCTTTTAACCTCCCTGAAGCCCCTGGTTGTTGTTGTTGTTGTTGTTGTTTTTCCTGGCCATATTTATAAGACATTTCTAACAGGAAATCATGGCCAAAAAGTTTAGTGAAAGAATCCAACTCAAGAAAATAGATTCCGATATCACAAGTGTTTGACAAAGTTTGACCACTGCATCTAATACCTTCCTCATCACAGAAACAGAAGAATGGCTAATCCAGAATAATCAATAATCCCCTAAACTCTATGTAATGATTTAAATGATTTCTCCTAGACTCATATTGGAGTTACTGCTGATGCTTCCTAGGCACTGGGGCACCCACTTGCTCCCTGGATCTGGGGGAGGTGTGTGTATATTGAAGGTTTAAGGTGATATAGAGGAAAGGTAGATGGAGCAGCTGGCGGGTGCCAGAGAGAAGGCAGGCTGCTGTTTTTTATGAGAAGTTCAAAGTAGGCATCACTGGAAAGATGGTGTGTGAGTGAAGCATAAAGTGAGTGAGAGAGATGACCGTGAAGGCAGGTGAAAGAGCCGTTTCCCCACAGGGAGCAGCCATTGCCAAAGCCTGACTGCATCGTGTGCCTAGAGTATTGGAGGGACAGAACGGTGGTTAGTGGGGCCAGAGGCCAGGCCAGGGGGAGACCACACAGGGGTCAGGGTCGGGACCTTGGCTTTCCCTCTGATCACCTAGAGTCATCAGAGGGTTCTGGGCAGAGGAAGGCATAGTCTGATCATGCCAAGTTCATTTCCACACTAAAGCTGTTTGCTGTCCCTAGAACACTCTTCCCCCAGGTCTTTTCATGGCAGACTCCTCACTATTACGATTTCAGTCAAAACCATCCCTAACCACCCAGGCACTCACCATCACATCACCTCATTTGAATTCTCAGCTCCCCACCCAACTGATGATTTTTCTTGTTCATTTATCCATTTCCTTATATATTTTTTTCTATCTCCTTTCACTAAAAAGCAAGCTCTACTCATTCCAGTCCTCCTGAGTGTGGGCAGGACTTAGTGACTCCCTCCCAAAGAATGGCAAGTAGAAAGGGGGAGGTCACTCTACAGGGGAGGAACCTGGCAGGCACCACCTGGCCCAGGTGATCAGCGCAACCTTCACCCAGGACATCACGTGGATGTCAGGTGTCCCTGATACTGGGAGATGAGAACAGCACTGTGAGGCATCCCCAAAATCCCCAAGGCCAGGATAATCAGGAGAGAGCATCAGACAAATACGAACTACAAGACAGTCTAGAATAACATCTGACTGTCCTGAAAATCATCAAAAACAAGGGAAGACTGAGCAACTCGCACAGATTGGAGGAGACTCGGGAGAGATGAGAACTCAATGTTTGTGAGATCCTAGATTGGCTGGGGGGTCGTGGGGGAGACGTAAAGACCAGTAGACTCTCCATGTAGTCTGTAGTTGAGTTCATGGTCTTGCGTAATGTTAATTTCTTAGTTTCGATAAAAGCCCCGCAGGGTTATATAAGATGTTTGCCTTAAGGGAAGACGGATGAAAGGTACACACAGACTTCCCACACTGTCTTAACAGCTCGCCGTGAACCCAGAATCACTTCCAAAGAAAAGTCTTCTTATTTATTTTTTTAGAAAAGTCTTTTCAAAAAAAACAAAATGAGTTCTGCCACATGGAGGATATTTTCTGTTTTCTTTTTCACTGTTTACAATGGTAATAGGCACTCAGTGAATATTTGATAAATAAATGGGTGGCATATTCCCCAGAACGGAAAAACAAATACCACATATACTTTCTAATAATTTGGAACTAATCAATGGGCACACGAGGGCCACAGAGAAGTAAAAATTGCTGGAAATCAAGCATCAGAGAGGAGGGGGAGCAGAGGGATAAAAACCCACCTAAAGGTCCCACTAGTCAGGGGATAGGCACAGCTGTAACTCTGAGCAGAGCTCTCTATGGGGCAGTGCCTGTGGCTCAGTGGATAGGGAGCCAGCCCCAAATACTGAGGGTGGCGGGTTCAAACCTGGCCCTGGCCAAATTGCAACCAAAAAAATAGCTGGGCATTGTACCAGGTACCTGTAGTCCCAGCTACTCAGGAGGCTGAGGCAGGAGAATCACCTAAGCCCAGGAGTTGGAAGTTGCTGTGAGCTGTGTGACACCACAGCACTCTACCAAGGATGATAAAGTTAAGACTCTGTGTCTACAAAAAATAATAATAATAATAATTAAAGCTATCTATGTAACAAAAACATCTGTACCACCTTAATATTTTGAAACTATAAATAAAGGGAGGAACAGTCAGGAAACTCAATCATGACATTTTAAAAACATTAATGAAGCAAGTAAAGTACTTTGCCAAGTTCAGAGTAGATTGCAAGTCCCTGATTACAAATATAAGGAAATGTTATTTTCCCGTTTCGCTTATTAAAATGGGAAACAACAGCCTACTTTCTGAGGCTCAGCTACAAAAAGTGACAGCTTAGCCCAGGACCAGTGTACGCTGCTGCGTAAGACCAGGCCACTTCTGGGTAGCACTGACATGTAGCCATCTCTGTTCATAAAGGTCTTCTGAATCAAAAGCTCTGAGACAAGAAAAAATTCAGTTACACGTAAATATAGAATCATCTTGGTGACATCTTATTTATCTGGGTTCATTAAAAATGTGTGGGATACAGCTCCTACTCCACAGCTGATGATTACTCTGAACACACTTGCTGAAGACCAGCAGAACTAAAAGTGAAAGTGAGAGATGGTCTCCACTCCTCTTCCCCTCCCACCTTCCTCCTAAATGCCAACCACTCTGCGAAAGGTGTCCTTAGAACCCTACAGTAGAAGATTATCCATCCCTGAGGAGTCATGGCTTCTAGAAATGCAAGTTCCCCTCTTCCAAGAAGTGTGAAGGCACCAAGGTGTGACTCTGAGACCAGGCTGCAATTGACATTTGTCATACATTCACGATACCCATCCATCTATCCATCCACTCACTCATCTATTCGGCCAACAGGGAAGCCGCTGATAACACAGGCAGACCACTACCTGAGAACCAGAAGACGTGAATGCCGGTCCTACCTGTGCCACCAAGTGTGTCATCAAAGTTCATGTCCCCTTTCCGAGCCTCTGTCTATCAAATGAGGGTGGTTGTGTGGAAAATCTCTTTTTCTGGCTCATTTCCAGATACATGTTAAATATTTTTAAGGGCTCTGTCACAGTAGGGGACCAGAATACATATGGGATGTGTTCTGTGCTTTCCAAAAGCTACCAGTTGAGGTGGAGAAGAAACATATACTTGGGAGAGGGAGTTAACCACACAAAGCAGTAGAGGCTAAGGTGGAGACAGATGATGCTATAAAACTTTTTTAAAAGGAGACCAGGGTGTTTCTTAAAGTAGTTTAGGTCAACCTCTTAGAGAAAGTAGGACTTGTTCCAGACTTCAAGAGTCCATCAGATTTTGGCTCGGCACCCATAGCACAGTGCGTACGGCACCAGCCACTTGCACTGTGGCTGGCAGGTTTGAAGCTGGCCTGGGCCAGCTAAAAACAATGACAACTGCAACAAAAAAAAAATACCCAGGCATTGTGGTGGTCACCTGTAATCCCAGCTACTTGGGAGGCTGAGGAAATAGAATCGCTTAAGCCCAAGATTTGGAGGTTGCTGTGAGCTGTGATGGCAGAGCGCTCTACAGAGAGTGACATAATGAGACTTTGTCTCAAAAAAAAAAAAGATTCCATCAGATTTATAGAGACAGAGAACTAAAGAGTTACTCCCACCCTCCTCCCTAAAAACCACATTTCTTTACTCCTCCAGGCCTTTGCATAGGCGGTTCCTTGGTCTAGGAGTCTCCACCCTCCCACCCTGCCTGTCTGCCTATCAAACGCTTTTTACTCCTCTCCTCTTCTCAGACTCAGTCCAAATGTCCACCTCATCTACAAAGACTTTTCTGTGCCCCACCAGAGCCACCACTTCCACCCCCGGGCAGGGTTACTGGCTTTTGAGGGCTCTCACAAAACATGTAAATGTGCTTACACTACCCATCACATTTTTTTTTTTATCCCTGAGATTATTTAGAGTCCCTGTCTGTCTTATCTCTCTGTCCCCAGCAATGAACACAATGTCAGGTAGAGAGCAGGCACTCTATAAATAATAAATAAATGTACACAGGAACGAACAACATGAATAAGGACTATCGGGACAAGCCCCAAACCAGGTACAGCTGGACATCAGCATCTGCCTTCTATTCAAGTCTGAGGGGCAGGCACACAGGACAGAGGGAGAGAGATCTCAAGAGAAAAAGGGGCTCTCGATGAGTGGATGCACCCTCCCTGGCTCGTGAGAATGAGACCAAAAATGATTCTTCACCTAACCTCCAGCAAGTGGCTACTGGGTACCTTCCGTGTGCAAACTCCCATAACCTACAGAATGCGTGGAGACACCTGGAAAAGCTACAACTGGCCCTGCCATGAAGGGGACTACTAGGAAAGCTCTCTCCAGCTTTGGTGGTCAGCTGGCCAGCAGTACCCACACACTTCCCTCCTGAGAAGCATGGCCTTAAACTTGGAGCTACAGCAAAGGGAAAGATACCAGGCTGACTAACTGGTCCTTTCTTGTACAGATTCTTCCAAAGCTGTCTTCAAAGGAGCTCTGGCACGTTCATGACTATTTGGCCTGTCCACGTGGGAGTAAAGTGAAGCACGGGTCATAAGAATATGGGTCCTGTGCCACACAAAAGAGCTTCAAAGCAGGGACTTTACAATCCAGGAGCCCTGTAATCTATGTCTAATCCTACCACTCATTCAGTGTGTGCCCTTAGACATTCTCTTTTGAGTCTCAGCCTTACCATCTGTAAGTTGGGAAGTATAATTCCTTCTGTACTGGTTCTTCATGAGGACCAGGGAGGACTCCAAAGCTTCTCCCACCAGAGCTGGCTCCCAGTAGACGCTCAACTGTGAAAACTGTCATTGCTATTATTAGCCCTTTACCTTCAACAAGTATTTACTGAGTGACCCAGCAGGATCACACCAATGTGCTGGGCCCTGGGAAGGCACAGAGATGTTGAAGAGAGAAATTTTTCATGGAGGAGATGGAATTTTCCCTGGGTCTTGAGGGACAAGCCTGGTTTGCTTTCATTCTCAAGTCAGAAAGGGAAATATTCTCTCTCACATTGTATTTTCAATTGCAAACCTTCATTTCTTTAGAGAGCAGGTAATTGTTTTTCTGCACTGCACAGGCATCAAAATAATATTCTGAGAAAACAAAATCAGCCAAAGAAAAAAATGTATTTACAGTCTTCCACCCCAACAAGTCAACCTCTTTTTGATTTCCCAAGTTCAAGGTGAGCACAATTTCATTAGGCAAAGACAGAAATGAAGATTGGTGTTTTATTCAGAGGCAACTGGGCCTATTTTACCATATCCAAAAAATGGGAATGCTAGCTGGTCCCATACTTTCATTGGCAACTGACAGGGTTTACAGAGAAACCCCATTCCAAACGTCCACAATATTTAAAAATGCATATCCTAGCTTGACCCACCCAAGCATATCTATGGAAAATGGTTCCCTTAAGTAGAAATAAAGAAGCAGGCCCAAATAATCTCAACATATCCCCCTATCGGGAATGTAATTGATTATGATAACCTTCTTTCATATGAAGTATGACAAACAAGTTTGTCAACGCATCCTAGAAAAAGTGCCACATACCTCATTGCTGAATATTACTACGATCACCTTTATCCCCTTTTTGAAGCTATGCACCAATGCCAGGGCCTAGTCCACCCTTCAAAGCAATTTTGGAACTCTGTCTCTGAAATGGCCATCAGAGCTGTCACCATATGGCACACAAAAACATGCAACTAGAAGAATGAATGACACTCAGCAAGAAACCACCACCTGTCAACACAAACATAGCTGTGAGACGCTGACAGGCCAAGGGTATGAAACCTAACTGGGTTGTTCTTGCCGTGCTGCCAATGCAAGGGCGTGGTGGCAAGTTTGTAAACTTAGTTGTCGGGCCCTCATACAAGGACAGCACTGATGGCCATTGTAAAAGAAGAGTTTCAAACTTGCTTTGAAGAGTACACTAGCAGCTAGCATCAGTGCACAGCTTCCCAAGGGGAGTACTTCAGAGCTGACTGTAGCAATACTCGGCCATGAGGGATGCAGCATTATTTTCTAGGATGAGTTCATGAATTTAATTGTCAGACCTCCTATCAGTTAGAGAATGCACAAGAATGGGTGGGCCCGCTGCTCTGCAAGGCCAACAATATAAACTGCACGTATGGGAAGTTCTTTCTGTCATGTAGAGTGATTATTTACCAAATCTCTCATACTTTTGAATTCTATCCAACACCTCGTTCCTCTCCACCAACCCCCCAAAATTCTGTAATGAAGTCCCAAGCCACCTCATGCTCATGATTACAATTTTCCAGGCCTGTCCATCTGCCCTGCAGCACTGTCAGGAGCTAGGACTCAGGGCAAGGGATGCTGGAGCCATTGCCTTCTCCTGCAAGTGCCCAGGGCAATGCCCTGGACCCCGTGGGCACCCAGGAAACACGGGCTGGCTAGCTGCAGTAGTACTAGTTAACGAGTGCCGGGCTTTTCATCTGTGCTCAGAAATCGGAGAACAGATGGGGAAGAGGGCAGAGGGAAAACAGCCTGGCACTGAAGCCAAGATAGCATTGTACCAGCGTACGCAGTGGACATAAAGGATTCTGATTTCGGCAAAGATAAAAGGGTCCGCAAACACCCTATAGGAATAGCAAGTGAGTTAAAAAAAGATTTCCGTCTGATTCTGCTTTTCTCACATCAAAGGAAAGATGAACTGACTGGGTTTCAAACAATTTCCCCAGACACCTAAAATATATATGTACATAATACTTTGAAATTATAAGATGTTACTTTTCTAAAATGTGTGCCTTTTCCATCAGTGAGAGCAGCCCAGGCCTGCAGAGCTCCAGTCTCTACATCCCAGGTACCAGGAGCATTTACTCATACTGAATTCATCCCAGTCCTGAGCTTTTAGGCTTCAACTTCATGATTCATCCTCCAATGTCATCCTTAGCCTCTCCACTTGGACTTGGTATTCAGCACTAATTTTTTAGCTGCAGCATTGGTCGCCCTGTCACAATTCAGGTTCTCCCACCAACCACGTGTGCTAGACCAGCCTGAGTAAGGACATGCCTGGGGTTGGGCAGCTCTCCCATTTGTCCCAGCCCTATGACTGGGAACCAGGCACCATCTTGAAAGGCTCATTAATAAAGCTGACTAGTTGGTCTAATTACATTTTTCCCATCAGCCAGCCACTCTTTGTCCCAACAAGAGAGCTTTATATTTCATACATAGGGGGAGGGAAGGAGGGAAGAGGGAATCCCTAGACTTGTGATAAAGAAAATCTGCATTAGAGACCTAAAATACAAAGGAGAAAAGAACCAAATTCCCAAGAAGTATACCCCAAAAAGAATGAAGACAAATAAGTTTCGATCCCAGCACTGCCAATAGCCACATGGCCTTGGGCAAATCACTTTCTGATCCCGGCTTCATTTCTTTCATCACGAAATGAAGAGATTGAGCCACATGATTTCCAAAATGCCTCCGAATGTAATACTATGCTTTGATTCTCTTATTTTATTTTAGTAAGCCTGCCTTTCTGAGATTCCATATTCTCATTTGGAAAATAGTGATAATATAACCAAGATCCAAATTTCCTCCCAGGGCTATTGTGAGTGTCAGAGGTATGAAAGTCCATGGCGTGAGGGTAACTTTGGTCGGGGGCAGGAGGCTGGGGTCCCTCGGGCCATCACACTACCTACTGTGTATGATGGTGAAAATGCGTACCCCTTCCTTATTTCCTCCATTAAAAAGAAAAAACTTTGAAAGCACACGAAGTATACCTGGACTAACAGGATACCCACATCCATCCTGTTTAAAAGATGCTTATGGAGATAAAATTTCCCACACCCACAAGATTGGAATGGACCTTGATAGTGGAGCAAACATTGTACCTTGGAATCAGAGTGGATCATTGAAGGGGTTAGGGAGGCAGGAGCGAGGACAAGCATTCCCAGAGTCTGTTTCATTCTCTTTACTCAGGGAACATCGAAAGCAATGCTATCAAGGTGCAATTTATTGTTGTTATTAATACTATTGAGTGTTTCCCAACTCCAACAAATTCTTCCGTTCTCCAGACACCAGCCGAATGTACTATAATGCAATTCTGGGACTATCTACCTAAAGTGAGCATCAGATCTCACAAGGCAAAGGTTCAGTACTGTAAGACTACCCCTACTTCA
This sequence comes from Galago senegalensis, assembly GCA_963575145.1. NCBI lineage: Eukaryota > Metazoa > Chordata > Mammalia > Primates > Galagidae > Galago > Galago senegalensis. The sequence goes on along the minus strand of CAUYTI010019170.1, from coordinate 24,554 downwards.
GATGCCAATCGCAAGTCTAGGCATCCCATACTCCAACTGACCAGCTATACATCAAGCTACATTAAATCATTGGGACAATCCCTCCTCACGTTCTGTAATTTTCTAAAATGGCTCACAGAACTTAGGGAGATATTTTATTTACATTTACTGGCTTACTATAAAGGATAGACGCCCCCAACAGCCAGATACATAGGGCAAGCTTGCCGCTGGGGAGGGTGAGGGGAACATCTGGGCTCACCACCCTCTCCACACCTCAGCGAGTTCACCAGCCCAGAAGCTCATCAAACTTCATTAAGACACACACAAAAAAATTCATTAAGACTTTTTTTTTTATTATGTCTCCTCACTTGGTGAATGGGATCTTATTTGTTATTCATAAGTTTTTAAATTTATTTTTAATTGATAAATAGTGTGTATTTATAGGGTACAATGTCATCTTTTGACCTATGTATACATTGTAGAAATATTAAATCAAGCCAGTTAACATATCTGCTGATTTATTGTTTTGTGGTGAGAATAATTAAAATCTATTCTTTTGGCCATTTTGAAATATGAGGAATGACACTTAAGTTCGAGAGCTGGCCACTGTGTGCTTATGTGGGCAGGATTGTACAACTTGTCACGGTCTCATGACCTTGGGACAGCAGTGTCTCACAGGCATGTTCTTGTTGATGTGTGGCAGCGTCCTGCTGAGTGGCTTTTATTATTGTTCTTATGTGTTTTTTGTGCAGTAGCGAGACTTTCAGAGCATGAATTAGAGCAATGAACAAACCTTCATAAATTTCTTATTAAACTTGGGAAGAGCCAAGGTGAAAACAGGGCACATTAGTCCAAGTTTATGGGAATAATTCCATGAAGAAAATGACAGTGTACAAAGGGATTAAAGGTTTTTCTGAGAGGAGAGAAAGTATCATTGATGAAGAGCAGTCAGAGAGGCAAGTGAGGAGCAGAATTGACAAAAGTATCACAAAAATTCATCAAATTGTGCATCAGAACCATCAGCTGACTGTGAGAACCATAACAGACCAGGCGAACATGGATAGAGACATGGTCAGGACACTCTAAACTGAAAATCTTGACTGACGACTACTCATGGTGCTTGTGTCACCGTGATGCACCAGGTTACACAGCACTATCAGTGAAGGAGTTTTTAGAAAGTAAACAAATAACCACATTGGAATGCCCTCCCTAATCAACCTGATGTGGTCCCCAGTGACTTTTTTCTTTACCCAAAGATAGAGGAAATATTGAAAGGAAGACATTCTGATGACATTCAGGACACCAAGAGTGATACAAGGACATCTTTGATGGCCATTCCAGAAAAAGAATTCCAAAATTGCTTTGAAGGGTGGACCGGCATCAGTGCTAGTATTGATGTGTAGCTTCCCAAAGGGAGTACTTCAAAGGTGGCTGTAGTAATATTCAGCAATGAGGTATGTAGCACTTTGTCTAGAACAAGTTCACAAACTTAATTGTCAGACCTCATTTACAATACATTATTATTAACTGTGGTTACCCTGCGATGCAATAGATCACTAACCCTTCTTCCTGCAGTTTAACTGAAACTTTGTACCCTTTGATTGACATCCTCCCTTTCTACCTCCCCCTCCCAGCCACCTTTTCACTCTCTTATTCCATAAGATTGGCTTTTTTAGATTCTGTGGACAAGTGAAGTCATATATTTGTCATTTGTCATTTATCATTCTGTGTCTGGCTTATTTCACTTAGTATAATGTTTTCCAGTTCCATCCATGCTGTTGGAAATGACTGAATTTCCTTCTTTTTTAAGGCTATATAGTATTCCATCGTGTCTATAAATAATATTTTCTTTATCCGTTCATCTGTTGCGGGATGCTTACATTGCTTCTTTTTATTTTTTTTCTTAAGGTAGAGTCTCAATTTGTCTCCCTGGGTAGAGTGCTATGGTTTCACAGCCTCCAACAACCTCAAAATCCTGGGCTCAAGCTATCCTTTTGCCTCAGCCCCCCAAGCAACTGGACTACAGGCACCCACCACAATGACCTGCTAGTTTTTTTAGAGATGGGGACTGGCTCTTATTCAGGCTGATCTCGAACTCTTGAGCTCAAGAAATGCACCTGCCTCAGCCTCCCACAGTGCTAGGATTACAGGTGTGAGCCACCAGGCCCAGCTAATTAGTTCTTGTTTTTCAAGACTTTTTACAGAGTTTATGCCTCCAGTTCTCAGTGTGGTTTATGAGATTGAAAGTTTCAACCTTCTAATCTGTTTGTCTTTCTGGTGACCAGCCCTATCCTGTGACTATCTGGCATCCCCCGCTCTAAGTCATCTCATTAGTAGAAACTCAGATAAGAGTGAAAGCGTCTATCCTATCACTTGGAGAGTTCATTGCTTCCAGTCAACCATACTGTGTCATAAAAGGAAGTGCAGAAGACATCCATTCTGCAGTAGGTTTCCAAAGATGGCAGCAATCTACTACATAGATTACTCAAGTAACACTACCATTCATTTCTCATCGTATTTAAGATCCCCTTTTTAGTATTCAAAGCTAGAAATGCCCAGGCTTTTAGGAGCTCCCAAGAACTGAATAACCAAATATATTTCTTATTGTTTCACAATGATCATTACTCTTATTATCTCAATAGTGGAAAACCAGGGTTCAGAAATACCATGCCTATTATGTTCTGGGGCTGAGAACCAAACCCCAGCCTACCTGGTCTCAAAGCCCACCTCACTGCCTTCTTTCAAAGCTAGAAAACCAGGTCACCCTCCATCTGCACAATTCTAACTCTTAAATCACCCAAACATAGGACTAGGACATCATTAATGAAAGACATCTGAGGAGTCTTAACTTCTCTGGGACAGAGGCAGCTCTCCTCCCTAAATGGAAACATACCAAAAGCATTTCCTGAGGCCTACTTTCCCAATCCTGTATTAGGTACTGGGGTTGCAGGGATAAATACTCCATGGACCTTGCCTTCAATCCCCCAGTGACTCGACTTTCTAGTCTACTTTTCAGCAACAGGCTGAGTTCAAGGGTCACCTAAGGTCAGTGGTGAGTGGTGTGGCTATCGCGCAAGTTTTGTAAGGACAAGTTGAAAAGAACAGAGGAGGAGCCATCTGGGAGTTGAAAATTTCGTGGCTTCATGCCTCAATTTGCAGGCAATGTCATGTAGCATTTATGTGGGGGTTTGGGTGGAATTTGTTTTATTCAAAGCCCATTTATCCTAGACTTTTTCCACTGTGGTGTGAGATTTTATGGTTCATCAAATTTTTTTCTCCATAATGTAATCCTGCACACATGCTGATGTGTGGTATGCTCAGATGAGCTCTCAGAAGGGAGTATGGGACTGGCATGAGGTCAGAGGAAGAGGTATGGCCATTTTTGGAAGTGCCCACGGCCTCTAGTCTATAATGCTACAAAAAGAGGTACAGAAGACATCCTCCCTGCAGGAATATGAGCTATAGAAGAGAAAAAGTATTTTTTCCTATTTTCTCATTCAACCATGTCTGTGACCTCTGATCACCAAATCATGTGGGGATTTCTTCCCACCATTGATCAAGCAATCAGTTCTGCAGCAGATACTGGCTGGGTATCCTCTTATTCAACTCAATTCTGACACTGTCTAACCAGCAATAGCTTCAGATCCCACAGCTTGAGGACTCAGTCCCACGTGAGTACCACCCCTTTCAGATGCCAGTTGCAAGCATGGATTGTGCTTTTGACTAACTGGCTCGATATCAGGGTTTCCACAACTCCTTCCTTGGGTTCAACTGATTTGCTAGAGCAGCTTGCAGAAAGCAGAGAAACATCTGTTTATTACTAAGGATATTATAAAAGATACAAATTAACAGCCAGATGGAAGAGATGAGTAGGGCGAGGTATAGGGAAGGGATGAGGAAATTGCATCACTTTCCCGGAACCTTCCAGAAGCTCCCTGAACTTAATCCTTTGGGATTTTATGGGAGCTGCAGTATGTAGGTATGATCAATTAAATCATTAGCCAGTGGAGATAGATTCAACCTTCAACTCCTCTCCCCTCCCCAGCGGCTAAAGGTGGAGCTGAAAGTTCCATCCCTCTAATCACATTGTTCACTCCCTTGGCAACCCCCTCCTCCAATACCAGGCTATCCAGGAGTCCACCAACAGGTATATCGTTAGATCAAAAGAGAGTCCTATCACCTAGGAAATTCCAAGAGATTGAAGAGATCAGGTCAGAAACTGGGTCAAAAACCAAATTTTAGAAAGAACAAAAAATTCTAACACCCCCTATCCATACATGAGTATTAGGAGCTCTGTCTCAGGAACTGACACTGACACTAAACATTAGAACCAACGATTCCCCTAGTAGCCCCATCACAGAAATTTAGAGACCATCTGCATCTTCAAGAGTATTAGCTCTGTTTTAGGGACTAGGGGCAGAGAACAAGACACAAGTGGATTTCCATAGATGGTATTGCAACCATCTATGCAACCTATTGCATAGATTTCTCAAGTAATACTATAATTCATTTCTCCATGTCTTATCCTAGTTTAGATTTCCTTGCCTGAATTTCTAAAGCTAGAAGGACCGTAAATGTGATGAACAGATAGATGCTGGATCTACCGTGACCTTGGCACATGTCACACTTTCTGTTGAAATTAAAACCAATTCCCTATCATTGCAGAGCTTAAAGTTGAAGGATATATAAGGGAAAGGACTTTACACTTAATTCAAGATTTATTAAGGCATGTGATTCAGTGGGGCAGACTACACATGCTTAAATAACTCCCCTACAAGATCATATAGAGAGAACCGTGGCTCAGCAAGGTCCCCAAGGTCATACGTAGTAGGTGGTAAGATAGCACATGAGCCATGCTGCTGATGTCACCTGAGGGGCAGCTCTGCTACCCATTCCAGCCAGAGTTCAAGCCAGGGGTGGGGGGTGACTGGGAAGATAAGAAAGGAGCCAAAAGACAGGCTCCCCAGGTGGGGAACAAGTGAGAGAAAATGGTAGCCATTTTTACATTGCTTTGTATAGTGCTTTTTGAGTCAGGAAAACAAACACAAAATCCTGCATTAAATTACTTGGACTGTACCATTTCAAAAAAAAATGTTTTAGCCTCCCCCCTCCACTTTATTTTGCCTTTATTTTCCCATTACAACAGCGGTAGAATAGGAGAATGTGAAACTGTAAGAACTATGATTATTGAAAAGCTTGAGCTCTTATGAAGTAGGGATAATTTAATAAAAGAGCTCTGTGTTGCTGGGCCCTTCTATTTTTCTTTTTATTCTCTGAATCATGAGCACCTCTTTAGCCAGAATCAAAAATGTGGAGACAAACCCATGATTTTTAATTCCTCCCTGCCCACTCTCTTCTAAGGCTACTAACTGAGATAGTCCCACGTAAGTACAGATAAAAATACGCTTTCTGCAAGTTTATTTTGTCTGAAGACTCTTCCTTCTCTCTCCATCTGAGCTCATTTTTGCTTACAACCAAACTGAGCTTTTGCCATCACAATTTTCTTCTTGAGGGCACCCATCCCCGTTTCAATCATATCTCCTATGTTTGAGACCACAGAGTATCTCTACTCATCCACCTACATATGTCCTCATCAAATATCTAGAGAAGGTCCAACATTGTAAAATACCCATGATGATGGGGATTCCAACCCACCTCTCAGGGAGCTCCAAAGGATGGAAGGAAATTGTTTTTCTAGTGCAAGTCACCACACTTGGCCCTTTATGTACGTTGCCTTACTTAAATCTCACATGCCCCTATGAGAGGATGATAGTATTGCCCCCATTTCACAGGAGAGGGAAGTAAAAGGATAGATAACTTGCCCAAGGTGGCATAAATTGCAAATGACAGAGCTGGCAGTCAAACTCACTTTTTTATTTTTTTGAGACAAAGCCTCAAGCTGTCCCCCTGGGTAGAGTGCCGTGGCATTACAGCTCACAGCAACCTCCAACTCCTGGGCTCAAGCGAGTCTCTTGCCTCTGCCTCCCAAGTAACTGGGACCACAGGCGCCCGCCACAGCGCCCGGCTATTTTTTGGTTGCAGCCGTCATTGTTGTTTGGTGGGTCCGGGATGGGGATTCGAACCCGCCACCTCAGGTGTATGTGGCTGGCCCCTTAGCTGGTTGAGCTATAGGCGCCGAGCCCAAACTCACTTTTCCTCGATTGCAAAATCTGCATTCCTTCCACTGTGGGACTCTGCCTCTTTAAGACAGAGATGAATGGTGAGATATAGTATTGTGCCTGCTTCTCAAACTACTAAGATGCCTGCAGAAAACTTTGTGGAGGTCTCAGGGGCTGGTGTCAGTGCTTACAGCAGCATGAATGCACATATGGAGAGAGAGAGAGAGACTGGCCTTTCTCTTCTCAGGGACACCTTGACCCCTACACAGGAACACTCAGCCTCCTTTGATTATAAGCAGCAGAGAGCCACTCTAGCTAATTTAAGGATTAAATTAATTTTTTTTTGAGACAATCCTAGGTAACTCAAAGAATCAAGGGCCACAAGAAGACCAGGAACATCAGGCCAGCACCAATAATCTCAGACTAGTAGACTAACTTTGCCTTAAGCCATCTTCCTTCTGTATTTCACTCCACTTATAATTCAGATTCCCGGGAAACTGAATCTGGCCCAAATTGTAAGGTCATGGGTCTCACCCTAAAACAGCAATGGGAAGTGACTGTTCCCCCAGGGCCATGTGGAATGTAGTAGGAACAGTTTTTCGAAGGAAAAGGGATGATGTTGTTACAGAGAGTTAGATACTAGGTCAGATGGCAGCAGATGCCCACTACCCACACTCGGCCCTCTGCTCTAGCAGGACAGGGTCAGGACAGCTAGCCTTTGGCCCTTGATTTAAGTGATAGCTAGGGAGCCATAGTTAGCAAAAGACAGAGATCTGAAATTTGTTATTTTAGACCCTATTCTTTTTGATTGAATTAGTATCAGTATCCTCAGATGCTGTCCTGAGCATTACTGGACATTTCTTTATGGATACAGTTAATACACATTTCTAATTATAACCTTCTAACTGCCCGTTAGACATTATTCCTGCCCTGTGGTCATAATGAAGTCAAGATTTGGCCAACCATGGGCTCCTGACTCTTCCTTACTCTGTCTGAAGTCCGTCCATTAGTCTAGGGCCTTGATGAGAAGAACAATGTGGGCACCATGTAGTCAATGCAAGACAGAGTCATCTCGAGGAGCAGCTCTGAGTTCTTTAGAACTTTAAAATAGGAAAGCACTTTCTTGAGAAGTTATCCAGTTGGACAAGTAAAATGTTTGGGTTCCCAAACACTAAAAAACCTAAGCTTCATTTATTGTCTCTGCAATGCCTTTCTGTTCTGAACCTACAAACAGCTCCCAGCAGGAGCAGGAAAGGAGAGTCTCTGTGAACCAGGAAAGATGACCAGACAATTAGAACACTGGGCACAGAGCTCCTGGAGACAAACCCACTCACCCCTCTTTAGTTTTGTGGCAAATGGCAGGGGATATTACTTTGTTTTTGGCAAACTCCCCAAAGTGTGAAGTCATCCCACCTATCCTGAAACGAGTACAGTAAGTGTCATACATAGAGACCTCCTTAATGGCCAACACACGTTTTATTTCAACTGACAATTTCTCTAGTTAAGAAAGTTCAGAGTGTGGCCTGCCAACTATGTTGAAAGGTAGCACAACGAGATGGTCACTCAGGTGTGCCTTGCTTCACACGGTAGCTTCATTCCCAAAAGTGAACCATTATCAATCCGTAGGACCCATTGGCTTTATCTTTCCAGTGTTGCTTTAGCATTAGAGAGCAGATTTTTTTATTATTAGAAGTTTCTAATCCTTTAATTTTCAGTGTCTCTATTCCTACACTTCAGCCTCTCTGCTAGAGAAAAGCATTTTCCGAGGCCAAGCTAAATTACTATGCATTTTCATGTGCCACCTCTTGTCATCCTCGCAAAAGCCTGTGAATTTGCCTTTCCCCTACTTCAAAGACTGGACAACTGAAGTTCAAAGTTTCATTCCTAATGAGAAGCAGCACTAGGGTTCTAACCCAGGTCTTCTAATGAGGTTAGATCTCTCATATTACTGTTTTACCATCAGTGTGTGTCTGTGAAATGTTCAGAAAGAGCATGGAAACTGTTCCTTGTCTGGTGGGCACTGTAAGGGATCTGTCCACCATTCATTTAATACACATTTGTTGACTGACTTGTTCTGATGTTCAGAGGTGGAAAGGGAGTGCCTGGAGCCTCACATTTAGAAGAGGCTTTTTCATCAAAGGGAATTTTCATCTTTGACCTCGCCTGAGATCACCCAACAATCTCCATGAGACAGAAGTTCCTTGGTCTAGAAATGTAGACCACCTGCCCAGATCCCATCTGGTTGCCACTACCCATCTGTCCCCATGACTAGGGAACATATCCCCAATCAATCACTTGCATTAGACACCACATCTCAGGCTTTGTCTAAGGGAGTTTTGTCCAAGGACATCTAGTTTGACTTAATTTTGTAGCAGAAGCGTTATAAAATATAAGTCTTTGAAAAGAATCCGTATGTCATGTTTTCATTCCTTCAGATTGAGAGTTCTCTTAAAATAAAATCAGCAAGATCTATTTGTATTTGCATGGTTTTGTTTGCATTGAGGATAGGGTAAAGAAACAACGATCTCTTAAAATACTCAAGACTATTGAAACACCACGCGGCCGTTACCAATTTCCCTATAATGTAGCTCTTAACCATTTTTTTTTTTTTTGTGAGAACATCCCATCCACTGACAGTCTTTGCTTTTGAGTAATGGTGTTAATGTAAGTGTGAGTTGCACTGAAAATTAATGCACCGCCTGCATGATCATTTTCACAGAGCCTTTGGTGAGGTTGATGTTAAGCTTGGTGGATAATTATCTGTTTTTGAAAAATCTAAGCATCTTTTTATACATTGCCATTTCTGTTTGCAAGTTTAGCTCCAAGTTTACTGAACCATTTAATTAACTTAAGTGTTTAAACTTCTAGAGGTGTTGATTGATTCTAATCAGTATTTTCTGCTACTCTAATTGAAGGCTTCCTCTCTTGGACTATTGTCAGTGAACCAAAAAAAAAGAAGAAGAAGAAGGAAAAATTTTTTTAAAAGCAAAACGTTGTTTAGTCTTTGGCACAATCTAACACAAATTTAGGTGGACCCATAATTGCCTGAACTTCAGGAGGCCAGAAAGGAGCCAATTTCTTTTCCTTGAAGTTGCAGAGTCAGCCCCAGGAAAAGAGATCATGCTGTGGGGGTGAGGAGGAGGAGGAGGCTCTTGCAACCTCTTGCAGGGGGGGCTTGGACTATAAGCTTTCACTTTCAGATTTGGTGATTTTCATGGAAACTCAGTGTTGGTGAGTAGGGTTTGCAAGGATCCTTACAACTCAGAGAAAGTGATTTTCTTTTTTCTCTTTTAACAGCTCTTCTTTTCTCTGAAAAAAAAATTAAATTATCCTTAATCCCACCTCCTGTGGTAGCACCCCAGGCCCGTGCATACCTAAACCCTAGAATAGGAGCTGCCCAACATTGAGTAGGTGTTTCTGCTGGTGATGAGGATACAAGTCAGGCTTTTAAACTCCACATGTTCAGACAGTGGTCTTTGTCTGTCCTTTAGAATTCCACTGAAGAGAGTGAGAGTAGACCCTGTGTCAAACTAGCTTGGAGAGCACCTCCAACCTGCAGGCACCTGTGACATGGCCCCAGGATTGCTCCCCAACTTCAGCTTTTGAAGACCGGGTTTTCTGTTGCCTTCAGAAAGATTTCCTGACGAGCTGCCTTTGATCTCTCCTGAGACAATTCTGTTCTAGTTGACTTCTGTGCAGCACAAAATAATGTATTATGGATATTGCATTTTTCTGCTAAGAAAATGTCGGCTGCTAAACTAGATCAAACCGCCCTCCAGTTCATCAGTGCTGACTCATTTTAATTATTGAACTTTTCTCCCTGGAAAGTACGCTCTGTGCTGTTTGTCGGGAAACTGGCAGTTTTAACACAATTTGGAAACTTTTCATAGATTGATCACCACAGGAAAAATCGGGCAGCTGATCACCAGAGAAATTCTGCAGTTGAGATTAGTTTGCTGTGTGATAACACCAAAGAAATGAAAAATGTGGGTTTTTTTCCCCCACCTCCCTCCTGGTCTCCTGGGCTGCCCACAAGACAGTGCCACTGCATACAGCCAGTTCCCTTTGTACTCAAGTTCTAGATCCATGGCAAGCTTACCAACTCATGTTGCCAAATATGTCTCTCCAAATTCGTCTGCTGTCTCCTTCTAATTTGATCACTTCCTTCCAGCACACCTACCTTCTTTCTGCTTTGAGAACAGCCCAAGATTTTCCCTACCCCAGGGCCTTTGTACATGCTCTGCTGTCTAGTAAGTTCTGCTGCTTGTCTACCCTGGTTTGCAATCCCGGATACATGTTAGAATAACCTTAAACCCTATTAGAATAACCTTAAACCTTAACCTTAAGCCAGAGGTCAATTAAATTACAACCTCTGGAGGTGAGGTCCCTCATCAGTAGTTTTTATAAGCTCCCAGATGATTTTAATGTACTTCAAGAGTTGTGATCTATGATTTTAAATCTTCAGTGGTCGGGTCTTCTCATTGTTCAGATCTCAGCTCCAACACCCCTTCCCAGAGAAGCATCCCCTGACCATCCTATCTGAAGCAGCCTAACTCTAACCCCCTGGACTCTGCATCATTCACTGATTTTTTTTATCTCTATCATATTCATCACTGCCTAAAGTTTCTATTTGTCTATATCTTTTCTATTTTTCATTTATTTGGTTTTTGCCTGTGTTCCCCACTATCATTCAGTTTTTAAGACAGCAGAGGTCTTGTTCACATGATTGGCTTCTATATCATTGAAAGTCTCAAAATACGTGCCTCTTACCTCGGAAGTGCTCAAAATATATTTGCAAATAAATGAATGGATGGGTATGTGAATGAACGGATGGATGGGAAAATGAGTGAGGGAATGAATGGAGCTTCCGTCCTTGGAGTCCAAGTTACTATTCTTGATGGCAGACTTCACTTAATGAGAGCTACCACTCAGCATACTGGGAAAATAGGCCTACTCTACAGACGTCATTTTCTACCTGGAGTTCCTCGATATAAACACTTTTTTATAAATGACAAGTTTATGGAACCACTCCGTATCTCAAGTTGCATATTGATATTGGAGGTTGTGTGACTAGCACAGTGCCTGATGCCCTCTCCTTCTGAGTGTCCCATCAGCGTGGCCAACAGAGCAAGGAGCCGAGCATTGCCATCCTGCACCTGTGCCCTCCCCACTCACTGCTACTCCATAGTGGAGCATCAGAGCTCTTCTGTTTCCCTCCTTGTTTGCTCTCCCTCCCTTCTAGGCTCCTCAGAGAAGCATTTAGACAATAGAATAGGGCAGAATCTCACTGGGAGGACTACTGGCGCCCTCCACCGATCACTGACACATCTAGGAGAGAGCTTGCCTTTCAGGATCCTCCACCACGATAGCTCCACCTTCGGCTCCCCTCGACATCCAGATCTCTCCTGGGCTGGTGTCCTGCTTGAAATGTTTCCATCAGTATTTTAGCCCACAAGCAGCTTCATCATGAAGCCCCAGAAGCTTATCCTTTGACCAACATGTGTCCTGACATGCAGAAGCCAGGTGAGTTCTCCTGGGCACCACCTCCACCTGTGCCACGCCCTCCTCCTCAGAGCTGCTTTTCGTTTTTCTATAAAAACTAAACCCCTATTCTCCAAACAAGAAAAAAAAAAAGATACCACTCAAATGTGGCCATCTAGTCTTCCAGAGGGATTCCATTTTTTCTGCACAGGGATTGCAGAAATATGAGAAACATATATATATTTATCCACTTTCCTTCTCTGATCAGCAGGCATCATGCCTGGTGTTTAAGATGGCAAGTGGCAGACTTGGCTGCTTCCTACCTGTCTTGGCTATTGATTCATCAGCAAGGATGTTTCTGCTTCAGGGAACTGAGGTGTATTTCTCATGACCTGTGAGGGCTAATTCACCTATAGAAGGTGAGTAGCTGAGTATTTATACCACGTCAGAGTCTGATTCATTATCTACCATCATGCAAATGTGTCCCAGCACCTAGAGCTTGAGCTGGGTATCAGTGATAGCTAAGGTCTGACCTTGACTCGGCAGCCCGGATGATTCAGAAATGTGATTCTAGCAGAATCCCTCTGTGAAGAGAAGGCTCAGAAAGCTCAGATCACATCAAGCTCAAAACGCAGGTTCTGAGTATACCCAGAAGGCATCCATCCCCCCAAGAAGCGGGCCGACCACGTGTTCATTCATTCATATAATAAACATGTACTAAGTACTTAGCGCGTTGTTTCTACGAGAACCTAGGCACTCGGGTACAACAGGGAGCAAAATCAGAACAAACGCTCTTTTGTAATAGAACTTAGCGGAAAGACAGAAGATAGACAGGTAAAGAAAATAGATGTGAGATCAAATGCTGACAAGTGCTGTGGGGAAAATAGAGGGGTTATAGAAAAAACTGTCCAGTGTCAAGTGGGGATTGCAGTGTTACAGAAGGCAGGCAGGGAAGGCCTCAGATGGGATGTGGCATGTGAACAAAGCCCTAAAGGGACAAGGCCAGCTTGCAGGTGTCTAGGTAGAGAGGCCTCCAGCCCTCAGGCAGGAGTGTGCTCGGAGGGAGTGGATAGGAGCAGAACGGTTGGCCAGGCAGGCCCTGAAGGTTTTAGGGGACAGGATCTGGATGTGGGTTTCATTCTAAGCATGCTGGGGGCCACAGGGTCTTCAGGCAGGAGAGTGGTGTGTGCTGGTTTAGCTTTTAGCTGGCTCCTTCTGGCTTTTGTGCCAAGAACACCCCATCAGGGGCAAAGGCACAGGCAGGAAGCCCATGAGGAAGCTGCTGCAGTCAGGGCAGAAAGCGGGAAGCTTGGCCCAGAGGAGTGGCAGTGGAAGGGGAGAGAAGCAGGGGATTCTGTGTAATTTCTAAGGCAGTGCCTTCTGATGGACCTGGTGTCCTGTGGAGGGAAACAGAGGAGCCACGGTTTAGGGCCATGAAGAGAATCAGTTTCCACGAAGATAGCTCGTTTCTAGCCATTGGACTCAGGAATAAAATGCAGACTAAAGCCTTAAAGCTTGTGTTAAGTGAGTACACAATTAGGACACAGAGAGTATTTCATCTCATTGGTAACATCTTTCTTGACAGAGCACCCAGGTCCGTGCCAGGCCTTGTGTTGAGCACATTTCCTCTTCTGACAGCCCAGGGGTAAACAGGGAGGCTTGGAGCAAAGCAACTCGCCCAGCACCATACAGCTCCTCGGGGCTGGAGCCACTACTCAACCCAGGCCCCTCTGGCTGCTGGACACATCCCTCCACCAGTGCACCCAGACTCCCACTCAAGATGTTCCTTAACCAAGCCCAGAAGAAGTCACGAATGGTCCTTCTTCCCCTGGGGCTCTTTACAACCCCCCGCTTTAGCCAGTTCTCTAGCCTGAGATGCAGCCCCCACCTTGCACAGCGGTGAACTCCCAGTTGAATCCTGAGTCTCAGGGTGTCTTTCTATTTGCATTCTTTTCTGCCAGTCCCCTGAACCTTCCCTCAGCAGCTCAGCCGAAGCTTCACAGCTGGCAACATGTTGCAGGTTTCAGAAATGCCACTGTTAGGGTTTTGTTTGGTTGTTTGTTTTTGAGATAGAATTTCGCTCTGTCACCCAGGCTAGAGTGCAGTGGCACGATCATAGCTCACTGTAACCACGAACTCCTGTGTTCAAGCAATCTTCCCACTTCAACCTCCCAAAATGCTACTGCTTTTACACCCTTTTTGGTTCAAAAGAGTCCTCCCACTTAAGATTTGAGAGATAACCTGGACCACTTGGTGGGATTTAGACAGCCCCTTGCTCTTACATGCCTCATCTCTAACAGGGTGTGTCTTTCTTTGGAAGCAATTATATTTCAGGTGAATTAACCCAGTAAGGATGCCAGTTCCTGGCCTCACCTCTAAGTGCAGGGGAATGCACATTTGTCAGCCTATGGCACTAGTCATATTCTCCATATTTGTTCAGAAAAATGCCTCCTGAGTGTCCCTGATGTGCCAGGCACTGCTTCAGAAAATACTGTAGAGAGCAAAACAGACATAGTTCCTGTTCTCAGGAGGCTCTAAGCTGGGGGAGCAGCTGGGTGTTAGACCAGAGGACCCCCGGTTGGGGTTAGGGGTTGGAGTTTACGCTTTAAGGGGAAGAAGTATCCATCTTTGTGTGTGTGTAACAAAGGAGCCAGGCCTCGCCTGGGAGGTAAGAGAAAGCGTCCTTGAAGAAAGGAGAGGGTTGGCAGGCTGCTGTCTGGAGCATGACTAATCCCTGGGGAGAGGGCTGGGAAAGGTACAAGGAGTGCAGACAGAGGCCTGTGGTAAGAGGGACTTCAGCAAGTTTAAGAGCAAAGAAAGCAAGTCAAGCCTTGTTGCAAAATGAGGTGGAGAGCTGGGAAGGGTCACCAAGACCTCCTTAAGAATGTTGAGCTTTAGTCTAAGAGGGGTAATAATCCCCATTAGAGGGACGACTGAAAAGAGATGTGATAGATTCGCTCTCGAAAGGCTGACTCTCTGTAGAAGACAGTGGAGGGAGGGACACAGTGGACAGAGACCACTGACTAGATTACTGCACTGTCTGCGCTCACCCGATGACCTTATTCCAGAGTGAGCTTGCCTGGCCGTAGAACCTGAGCATATCTGACCCAGAAGAGACCTGAGAGGACAGTCCTCTAGTTCAACTGCATTAAACTGTGGATGAAAAACTTGGGCTAGAGAGAAGCACTCACCCGCAGGGCCACTTAAATCACAAAGTCAACATTCAAACCCAGGCCTTTTGACTTAAAGCCTTGGGGCTTGTAACCATTATTTCAGTTGTCTGCATTTGCACAAAGACTGAGCTCATCCAAAGGATTAATTATGTTATATTTAGTATTGTATCTCCCATGCTGGGGGGTGGGGGGGGGGTGTAGGTACTCAGTACATGCCCAGTGGATGAATAGAGAGATGGGTGGATGGAGGGAGGATGAATGGGGGGCATGGGTGACGGATAGATGGCTGACAGATGGATAGATGAAGGGTGGATGAGTAGATTTGGAAGAATGCTTTTTCTTTTATAATCTACAACCTCCATAGCAACAGCTGAAAGAGAAATCATTTTTCCCTTAGTGAGAATCATACTTTATGACCTTGCTTCATAAATAGCACGTCCTGTAGTCATGGCAACCCCTCTTGGGCCACAACACCAGTGTGACCCCGGAGGACACCCTTCCTTTCCCAAGCTGGTGCCTAGGCAGCCTTGGGCCCTGAAAGAAGTTGATAAACCTCCTGCAGTTGTTTGGGATGGCAAGCAGCCCGGGATCAGTTAGGCCACGCACTGGCTTCTCATTCCTCCTGGAAAGGAGCCTGGCTTGCTAACTGTCCAAATTGAATTTTAAAAACTTTAATTAGGTCACCATAAAGATTTGTCTCTTTTGATGGCAGAAAGCCCAGTTTCCTAAGTGTTTCCACGGAAGCTCATTCCTTGCCACCCCACTACTCCAGTACGCCCCATACCCCGTTAAGGGAGGCCCCTGAGTGGAATACTGATAAAACATCTCAAGCGACAGCAGTCGGGCAGTCGGGGGGGCTCGGAAAGTGGCTCAGAGACTGTTGCCAACATACACCTGGACAGATAGCCTCTCATTTAGTCTTCTTGACAATATGGGGTGGGGGGATAGGAGAGAATGAGGCTTGTCTTGATTCTGTAAACCCACAGAGTCTAAGGGCTTGGCCACTCCAGAGCCAGAATTCAGATTCAGCTCTATTGAGGACATTCCAAGGTTTTCTGCATGATATTCCAAATGGGTTGACTTCCTAGTTGTAGTTATTTAGAATGTAATCATTGCAGCTAATGAACAAGGAAAATGTGTTTGTCATACGGACATGTGTTGATTGCCGACTGTGTACAGGGGTCTATCTTACCAGATGCTTATCTCAGGCCAGTACACGTTCCTCTTTGCCCTGAGAGCCCTGAACTAGGGACCTCATTCAAATCCCCACCCAGCCATTTTCTCTACCATATGACCTGGAGAAAAAGACTCAACTCCTCTGAGTAACAGTCTCCTCCTCTGCCAAATAGTCACAGTAATTTGTATAGGATAAATTCCCAACAGGATACACATAACACACTCAATGTTGGTTTATCCAAAGAGAATGTGCTACAAAGGGACCACTCCCAAAGACACAAGTATGAAAGAGCCACTGGAAAATGACATGCTAACCCAGAGGTAGATTGGTTGTTCCTACCCAGGGTCCAAAGGGACAGAGGAAAGGAGAGGTTATAGAAGCTAGAAGCGGGAAGATTCTTACGGAGTTGGCATCTCTGGGAGGCAGTGACCTTGGGGACCAAGCCAACCTGAAACAGTGTCACAGACAGGAGCTGGGGCATACGGGCCCTACATCCCAGTCCTCCTTCTCTGATTTCCTTCCATAATGGCCCTTGACTAGAGGCGTGGGAGCCAGTCAGTGCTGTAGTCTCCCTGGGGCCCGGGCAGAGCAGAGATGAGAGGGAGCCTGGAGAGCAGGTGGATGCCACCATCACGCAGCTCCTGCTCTGCCTGCATGCAGGTGACCTGGTGAGGACAGGATGAGTTCACGGAGATGGGAGCATGTCAAGCTAGTGGACAAAGCCGTCTACTAACCTGGGCATGAGAATGACCTGTCTTCAGCCCTCTATTGGCTATCCAAGGTGACTCCAGGGAGGGGACGAGAGTGACCACAAAGAAGAGGCTGATGAGTGGGGTCTGCTTTCCTCGCTTCAAGCTGAAGGGTGGGGAGCTGGGTCAGGGGAGCATCCTTTAAGGGGCGGGATCTGAATCCAAATCTCCCGCCTACCAGCCTAGTAAACAGGGCAAGTTTTGTAACCTCTCTCTGACTCTGTGCCTTTGTCTGGAATGTGGGGACCATAATGTCCACCTCACATGGTGACATGAGGTTTAAAGGGAATAGAAAGAAAAATTTGCAAAGTCCTGGCATATAATTGGTGCTCAAGAAATATATTTTAGAAGGAGTGAGTGAATGATGTCTAAGATCCCTCCTCAGGGATCAGGCTCTCAGATGGTCAGAGTCTGATTCTCCAGTCTGGTTGGTGGGTTTTTGAAGGATTTGTGACATCTGGGCAAGGTACCAAGCTGAGAGCAAGATCCAGGGCAGCAGGGGTGGCCAGAGTTGGGCATGGTGACTGTCCAGCCCACAGGAAGATAAGGGTCTGAGTGAACCCATCTAAGAACTCTATCTCAGGTTATATAATCTCGTGTCTTTGTAAATGGGATGTGAATACAAACTAGCAACCTTGATAGCAATGTCTAATTTGTCAAAATGGAATGTTTTTGGCAACACACTAGAAATGACTGTGAAATTACTTTCCTGGCCAGTTACCAAATATGGGTGAATAATTGAGAATTAACCATTATGAGACTTTTTCATTTTGAAATGTAAATAATATTCAAAGGATTAAGAACTTGAGAGAAGGACGCTGGTATTTGTTGAGCATCTTAGGATTCTACTGGCCCTGGTAAGAAAGGTCCCAGACTTCACAGCGCTTATTTAGCAGGGGGGAAACAAACAAGACGCGAGAAAGGTGATAAATAAATTATCTAGTGTTGTGGGTGGAATTCTATCCTCTGAAAAGACATGATCATGTCCTAACCCCCAGTACCCATGAAGGTGACCTTGTTTGGAATCTGCCATTGCAGATGTACCCAGTCAAGTTCAGATGAAGTCATACTGAGTCAGGGTGGCCCCTAATTCAATTATTGGTGCCCTTATAAGAAGAGGAAAATTTGGACACAGACAGATGGGAGATAGCCATGGGAAGACGGAGGTGGAGATCAGAGGGCCCCCACCAGCCAAGGATCACCAAGGGCTGCTGGCAACCATGAGAAGTGAGAGAGAGGGTGTGGAACAGTTTCTCCCTCGGAGCCTCCAGAAGGAACCATCCCTGCCCACACCTTGATTCCAGACTTCTGGCCCCCAGAGCTGTGAAAGAGTAAATTTCTATTGTTTTAAGCCACCCAGTCTGGGGCAATCTGTCATGGCAGTTCTAGGAGTGTAACACTTGTAGAATGTTCAGGGCTGGTCAGTGCTGTACTGGAAAGCAATCCTGAGAGCAGGAGAGAGGATAAGAAGGAGGATGCTGGACAGACCAGGGAGGCATTGAGTCGCTGGGAGCAGGTGGGAGGCAGGGTGAGCCGAGCACAGATAGGAAAGAACGTGGCAGACAGAGAAAGGAGGAGTCCTGGAGGCCCTGAGCCAGAAGGTGCCATGTTCAAGGAGCACCAAGGAGGCTGATGCAGGAATGTGAGGATGGGAGAGGGGACCAGACCTCGGGGGCCCCACTCTCACTCCATGCAGGGCAGAAGTGACAAAAGGGTTCTGAGTCATGCAGTGACATAATCTGAAAGGCGAGTTAAAATGCTCTCTCTGGCTGCTGCTGAGGGCAGATGGAAGCAGGACAGGACAGAGCAGGGAGACTGGGTAGGAGGCCACTGCAGCAGCCCCGCTATGAGTGCTTTGTTGACAGGGACACCCACCAGTTTGCCAACCCTGCTGTTGAGGGGCAGAGCTGGGACTCCCAGTTGGGTTTTTCCTGTAGCGTCACACTGCCTGCAGGGCCACCACCCAAAGGCCAGGCTTCTAGCCACAGCCACAATGCAAACTTATTCAGAGACCTTGAAAAGAAGGAAGGGAAGCACTTCGCTTGCCTTCCTGGCTTTCCTGGCTCTTAACTCCCATGTCTACCCGGAGAGATATTGCAAGAATAAAATGAAGGAACAGCTGTGGGAGTGTTTTTAAAAAGGCATAAGGCATCAAATAAATGCAAGAGATCATAATTAATACTAATAACAATCACTCCTCTCTTTACTCTCCAACTATGTGCTTACAAGTACCACCAAAACAATGTCTCATGAAGAGAGTCATCCCCACGTGGGGATGAGACTGGTGCATACATCTGCTGGAGATAATTTTTCATTTAATATTTCATCAGAACAAGATCAACAATGCCTTGTGACCACAGGCCATCTGTCGGGACGTACAAGTAGCCTTGTCATACAAAATTGGACCTTCAAAGGGAACAGCAGCCTTCCAACATGCAATAAATTAAGGCACTGAACTCTTTTATAATTCTTTTTTTTTAAACGATGTCTGGTTTTGTTTCTCCATGCTCTGGAGGGATGGATACTTGACTGAAGCAAAGACCAGGCATGGGGGGAGCACAGGACACCTGCTGGTGCGTGCATGAATTACTAGGCCTGGGAGTGGTGCCTGTCTCTGGTTAAAAGAAAAGGGAGGAGGCTGGTTCACAAGAAGCTGGAAAACAGGATGGAGGTTCTTTAAAAAATTAAAAACTAGACCCTCCTTATGGTCCAGCACCTTGGGGTATATACCCAAAGGAAGTGAAATTTGTATCTTACACAGATGTTCGCATTCCCATGTTCACTGTAGCATTATTGATAATAGCCAAGGCATGGCAACAACCTAAATGTCTGTGGAAAGATAAATAGACAAAGAAAATATGGCATGTGTGTATGATGGAATATTATCGGCTTTAAGGGAATGCTGTCATTTGCACCAAAAAGAGGAACCTGGAAAATGTCTTGCAAAGTGAAGTAAGTTAGGTACATAAAGACATCATCTCACTTGTATGTGGATTCTAAACCAGTCAATGCACAGAAGCAGGGAGTAAGAAGATGGTGGACCAGGGGATGGGAGCAGGAGGAAGTTAAGAAGACGTTGGCCAAGGGTGCAAAGATCCATTACACAAGATGAATAAATTCTGGAAATTTAACGTACAGTGATGTGACTACACTTAACAACACTGTGTTGTGTATGTGAAATTTGTTATGGGGGTAGCTCTTAAGTGATCTCCCCACAAAACAAAAACAAAAGGAAAAAAGAAAATCACGACCAAGCAAGAAGCTAGACAGGATAATTAGCTAAATTGTGACTGTCTCACAGTGTGTATACATATCAAAACATCACATTTGACAACTTAAACATATACATGGCTATCTGTCACTTAGACCTTGATAAAGCTGAATGGGGGAAAAGACAAGGAGACAAGAAAATAGAGGGCAGGGTGGTGTCTCTTTATCAGGTAGGGGCTAAGTAAAAACTGAAGTGAAACTTGACTGTCTTGTCCAACGACCTTCAGAGGCTTGGAGCAATCACTGCTGCCCTCTGTGGTCCAGATGACCCAGACAGACGGAGGGTGGGGGAGAGGAGAGCTTTCTGTTCTAGGGAGAACTCGGCAGTCAGAAAGGACAGGAGCAGCAGCTGGAGCCAAGCAGCATCTGCAGTGCTTGGTGGTGCTGGGGAAGCAGTGGCAGGGCCCGCAGGTCAGCAGGTCAGCAGGCAGACAGGGGAGCAGCATCCCACAGGGGACAGCAGCTGCTGTGGCTGGGGGAGAGGGGACTGTTCCACATGACTTCAAGAACCTGGCACCACCACAAGTCCAGGGCTAAAGAACAGAAGCAGATGGTCACCTGGGCCCCTGCGGGGTTTTATAAATGAGGAGGAAGACATGGTAGTGATGGAGAAGAAGGGTGAGGTCCTGCAGGTGTGCAGGTGTGGCAAGTAGTGAAACTGGAGCACTGAATTATTCACAACCCCAGACCAAGTAGGCTGTGGGTATCCAGGTTACAATAACAGCTACATTCATGGGACACCTACTGTGTGCCAGGCACTGTACCGAGTGATTTCATTCATGCATTCACTCACTCATTTGTTCATTCAATAGACATGTTTGGGGTGCCTTCTACAAGCTAGACTCTTCTGGTTACCAGGAATGCATCAGTGTGTAAAGCATAAAGATCTTGGCCTTCATGTGGCTTGCTTTCTAGCAGTAGGAGACAGATAATGAATAATAAATAAATACAATATATCACATGCAAGGAGATGATAATGGCTATGGAAGAAAGAAAAAGCAAAGCAAAGGGTCTTAGGCGTGGCAGGAGTAGGCACAGAATTAACTAGGGGAGTCAGGGCAGACTCACAGAGGAGGGGTCATATGGGCCAAGAGGTAAAGTGGTGAGCCATTGGTTATCTGAGAGGAAGATGATCGAAGCAAAGGGAAGAGCTGGTGCAAAGGCCCTGTGGTGGGCACTTACAGGATGGATTTGCAGCATGGGTAGGAAACCCACACAGCTACAGGGGTGGATGCGGTAGGGAATGTGTCATAGCATATAAGCTCAGAGAAGAATGAGAAGCATGGATCAGGTAGGATTTTTATGTACATTTAATGCTTATGATGAAACTAACATAGATGTTACTCTCTTAATTTTACTGATAAGATGACAAAAGTTACAGAAAGTGTAAGTATTAGGCAAGCATGGATTCAATCAACACTTAGATGATGGGACAATCTAGCTCTGATATGATGCTATTGTCACTGTATTTCATTATTACATCTTAAGACACCTACCCATGTGCATAGATTAAAATCGAGATCATGTGGTTCGCTCAACTTTTTCTAATAGCCAAAACGCATGGATATGGGTGTATATGCATAGCATTAGATCAGGTTTTGAGAGCCGCATTTCATTTTTAAGCATTCCTGTTGGTTGGGATTTTATTTTTCAGCAGCATCTGAAAGTGACTTAAGCCAATATGAAGGCAAAGAAAACAAGGGTGCTGAGAAAGGATAGTCTCTTCAATAAGCAGTATGGGAAAACTCGCAGCCCATATGCAGACAAATGAAATTGGACTCTTGTCTCACGCTATATACAGAAAATCAACTCAAAATAGGTTAAAGATGTAAATGGAAGACCTGAAACTATAAAACCACTGGAAGGAAAGATAAAGAAAATGCTCCGTGACATTGGTCTAGGCAATGATTTTTTTATATGTGAGCCCAAAAGCACAGGCAACAAAAGCGAAAATGGGCAAATGGAATTACATCAAACTGAAAACCTCTTTCACAGCCAGGCAAACAGTCAACAGAGTGAAAAGACAACCTACAGAATGGGAGCAAGTATTTGTAAACCAGACATCTGATAAAAAGTTGATATCCAAAATATATAAGGAACTCAACTCAATAGTGATAAAACAAATGACATGATCTTAAAATGAAAAAAGGATCCAAAAAGACATTTCTCAAAAGACATATAAATGACCAACGGGTATATGAAAACATTCACGACATCAGTAACAGAGAAATACAAATTAAATGCACAATGAGATATCACCTCATACCTGTTAGAATGGCTAGTATCAAAAGACAAAAAGTCACAAGTATTGGAAGGAATGTGGAGGAAAGGTAACCCAGCAGCACACCATTGGTGGGGATGCAAATCGGTAGAGCTATTATTGAAACAGTATGAAGGGTCCTCAAAAACTTAAAAATAGAACTACCACATCACCTGGCAATCCCAGGGCTGGGTATAAACTGAAAGGAAATTTAAATCAATATCTGGAAGAGATGTCTGCACTTCAGTGTTCAATAGCAGCATTGTGCACAATAGCCAAGATACGGAATGAATGGGAAGGGAAATGTGGTATATATACACTGGAATATTACTCAGCCTTTGGGAAGAAGGAAATCCTGTCACCTGTGACAACATCGATGAGCCTGGAGGATGTTTATGTTATGTAAAATTAGCCAGACACAGAAAGACAACTACTGCCTGATCTCACTTACGTGTGGAACCTAAAAAAGTTGAACTCACAGAAGTAAATGGTAAAATCGTGGTGGACGGAGGCTACGGAACAAATGGAGTATTGGAGAGATGTTGGTCAAAGTATACAAAATTTCAGTTACATAGGAGAATACGTTCAGTCAACATTGTGACTATAGTTAGTAGCAAGGTATTGTTCTCAGTGGTGAAAATGAAGATTTAGAAAAGGTTAGAGTAATACAGAGGTCTTTGGACTCATGGACTTTTATGAATCAATATTTTAGTTAACCATCATGCATAATGTTATCTCAAACTTAGTGGCTTAAAACAATAAGCATTTCTTATCACATTCAGTTTGAGGAATGTGGGAGTGGCTTAGCTGGGTAGTTCTGAGTAGGGGTCCTCCAACAGGTTGCAGTCAGATGTCACCTGGGCTGTGATCATCTGAAGGCTTGACTGGGGTGGAGGACCCACTTTTCAAGGCAGCTCACTCATATGGAGGATGAGTTGGTGCTGCCTGATGGCTGGAAGCCTCAGTTCCTCACCAGACTTTTCCAGAGGGCGGCTGGAGTGTCCTCATGGCATTGCAGCTGTGTCTCCTCAGAGTGAGTGATACAAAGAGCATGAGTAGGAAGCAGCAGTGGTTTAGGACAGAGCCTTGGAAGTCTCACACTGTCATTTACTCACTATCTTGTTGGTTTCACAGTTCAGCTCTATTCACTTTGAGAGGGACCTACACAGGAGCATGAATATCAGAAGCAGGTAATCATGAGGGTATCTTAGAGGATAGGTACTACAATCATGAATACTACGATCATTCATAAATGTTTCAATAATTAGAAACATTATTGGGTTGTTACAATTTTATTTCATCAAGGAAGTTAAAATAAATCCCCAAATAACTTGTCATATGTTAACAACACCATGTTAAAAAGCAAAGACATTTGAACACTCAAAAAGTGAGAAGGAAATGATCTCAAAATATCGAGTTGCAGCAAGTTGTTGATATTTGATAGAACCATAATGATTTTTCTGTTCTCATTTCACGTTTGATTAACAAAAACTTTGCTCTGGACAAGGGGCTAGAAACTACTGGTTTAAACGATACAGCTCAGCCACTACAAACTATAACACCTTATGCCTGTTTCTCTGAGCCCTGCTTTCTTCACTGATAGAATTCCACACATACTTATTGAGCACCTATTGTGAGCCAAGCTTTATATCAGAGACTGAGAATTCAGCAGCAAACAAGATAGAACAAGGTCCCTGCTTCATGAAATTTATATTCTAGTAGGGGATGACAGGTTACAAATAAATCAGCAAGAAAATATGACATAGTGATAAATGACTAATTGATACTGATAACTGAGGGCAATCTCTTTAAGAAGATGTCATTTATGGTATGATCTAAATGTCAAGATCCAGTGAGCCCTGAGATCAAGAAAACTACATTTCATACAGATGAAATGATGTAGAATGCCAATGATGAGAATAAGCTTGATGCATCTGAGGCCTGAGGAGCTGAGCTTGGTGGATAGAGAAAGAACGATATGAAATGAGCTCAGATACTAAGAAGAATGGGAGGGAGGGGGATGGGTGTGCTCCCACAATCTAAGGTGTATGTTACACCTCTTAAGTGCTGGACACAACTACAAGCAGAACTCTCCCTGACCAATGCAGACATTGTAACCTAGTTGTTTGTACCCTCACATTAACCTGAAATTTAAAAAAAAAAAAAAATTGGAAGTAAAAGAAAAATAAATTTAAAATGAGCTCGGACAGAGATATAGGTGATCTTTCCAGTTAAAAGTTACATTTCTCAGGTATATTGGAACTTGCTAGGGTGTCAGTAACTACGCTCCCCAATCTCTGCAGCTTATCGAAGAAAGTGGAGTTAAACGATGAGGATTTTAGGAAG
>CAUYTI010019169.1:0-13697 GCA_963575145.1 Galago senegalensis | reverse complement strand
AAAAAATGGCCAGGTGTTGTGGTGGGCGCCTGTAGTCCCAGCTACTTGGGAGGCTGAGGCAGGAGACTCGCTTGAGCCCAGGAGTTGGAGGTTGCTGTGGGCTGTGATGTCATAGCACTCTACCCAGGGTGATAGCTTGAGGCTCTGTCTCAAAAAAAAAATAAATAAGTTGTCTTGGGCCACAGAAAATTCATGGCAGACCCAAACTCAGACTTGCTCTCAGCCTGGTGCTTTTCCACTGCGCCACATCACACTGCCAACTCCTTCAGTTTCCTCCTTGGCTCCTGCATCACATCTCCACATTGTACATGAGAGGTATGAGTTGGGTTGAAGGAGAAAAAGGGACAGAAAGACTTCATATAACAAAATGATAGCTCCAAGGACCAACAGATCCTGAAGACTGCTGGCCAGGCTGGGGCAGAGGGTACACCCTGGTAGGAAGGGGCCTAGTAAGGAGATTGTCAGAGAACTTGGTCACTTCCAGGAAAGATCAGAATCACCTATAACATAACACTAAGGACGAAGGTTTTCTTATTTTATTTTTTAGACAGAGTCTCACTATGTCACCCTCAGTAGAGTGACATGGTGTCACAGCTCATAGCAACATCAAACTCTTGGGCTTAAGTGATTCTCTTATCTCAGCCTCCTAAGTAGCTGGGACTACAGGTGCCCATAATGCCCAGGTATTTTTTTGGTTGTAGTTGTCATTGTTGTTTGGCAGGCCCAGGCTGGATTCAAACCTGCCAGCTCCAGTGTATGTGGCTAGCACCCTAGCCGCTGAGCTATAGGCACTGAGCCAAGGATGAAGTTATTTATTTATTTTTTATTTTCTTTTATTTTTTAAAATTAAATCATAGCTGTGTACATTAATGAAATCATGGGGTACAATGTGTTGTTTTTATATACAATCTGAAATATTTTCATCGAACAGGTTAACATAGCTTTCACAGCATCCTCTTCGTTATTGTGTTAAGACATTTATATTCTACATTTAGTATTTCACATGTACCCTTGTAAGATGCACTGTAGGTGTGGTCCCACCAATTACCTTGCCTCTACCCATCCTCCCCCCTCCCAAGGATGAAGTTTTATAGAGGCCAACCCAAAAGATGTTAAGATATTCCCCTCCTGGGCTGGGTGTGGGGGCTTACACCTATAATCCTAGCACTCTGGTAGCTTGAGCTCAGGAGTTCGAGATCAACCTGAGCAAGAGTGAGACCCTGTCTCTAAAAATAGTGGGGTGTTGTGGTAGATGCCAGCACTCCCAGCTACTTGGGAGGCTGAGGCAAAAGAATCACTGGAGCCCAGAGTTTGAGATTGCTGTGAGCTGTGATGCCATGACACTCTACCAAGGACAACAAAGTGAGGCTCTGTCTCCAAAAAAAAAAAAAAAAAGAAAGATATTCTCCCCCAACTCCCTTGACTGATTCAAAGCAGTACCAACACTGGTTCAGGCCTCCCCTTTCCTTGGCCTTTTCCTATGCAGATCCTTAGAAAAGAGCTTTAAAACACAAACCACATGGCTACTGACCCATAAAATGACTTGGACAGCATTCCCGCCATTCTTTCTAGGACTCCATAAGGACCAAGTTCAGTGTGGGCCCTGCTGCAGGGCACCAATCACAATCCAAGGCAGTGGCTAAGCTCTGCTGGCATGGAAGCACAAGTAGGCACAAAGCAAGACTACACCCACTAACATACGAGAAAATGGTTGACTTATTGCTAAAGTGAAGGAAACTGTAAAATAACTATGATTATAGCTACATAAAACCTAAATGACCTGGGTACAGTGGCTCATGCCTGTAATCCTAGTACTGTGAAGGGCGAAGATAAGAGGATCACTTGATGCCAGGAGTTCACTAGCTTGGGCAACACAGTGAGACCGCATTGCTACAAAAAAAAAAAAAAATTAGCCAGCTGTGGAAGCAAGTGCCTTTAACCCCAGCTACGCAGGAGGATCTCCTGAGTTTGAGGATGCAATAAGCTATGATCATGCTGCTGCACTCCTGCCTGGTTAACAGAGCAAGACCTTGTCTCTAAAAAAAGAAAAAAAAATCCTAAATTAGTAATTTTTTTAAAGCCCCCAAAGACAGTCTTATTAGTAGTACCCAGAGAAGGAATTAAGGGCTGATTTTATTTTCTTTTCTCAATTTCCATACTTTCTGTAGTGCGATTACATTATTTATACATATATATATATATATATATATATATTTTTTTTTTTTTTTTCTTAATACAGATTTGCAGGCCCAAGAAATTTTTTTTTTTTGAGACAGAGTCTCAAGCTATTGCCCTGGATAGAGCACTGTGGCGTCACAGCTCACAGCAACCTCAAACTCTTGGGCTTAAGCGATTCTCTTGCCTCAGCCTCCCAAGTAGCTGGGACTACAGGCGTCCACCACAAAGCCTGGCTATTTTTAAGCTGTAGTTGTCATTGTTTGGCGGGCCCGGGCTGGATTCAAACTTGCCAGCTCTGGTGTATGTGGCTGAAACCCTAGCCTCTTGAGCTACAGGCACCAAGCCAAGAAATTCTGATTCAGCAGTTATAGGATTGAGCCTGGGGAAATCTATATTCTGAAGAGATACTTAGATAATTCTTTGCAGCCCTGAGAAGCACTGGTCTAGACCCCATCAATTTATGCTGTGGTATTTAATTAGATAGTAATCGAACTCTATCATGTCCATATTTCTGAAGGAGGATGCTTTTTGGAATTTGATTGTTTCACCATTAGTAAGTTTATTTCCTGTCTTTGGTTTCCTGTACATGAAGGAAGAGAAAGGTAGACTCTTTCTTTCTTTTTTTTTTTTTTAAAGAGACAGAGTCTTACTTTGTCACCCCTGGTAGAGTACCATGGCATCACAGCTCATAGCAACCTCCAACTCTTGGGCTTAGCTGATTCTCTTGCCTCAGCCTCCTGAGTAGCTGGGACTACAGGCACCCACCACAATGCCCAGCTATTTTTTTGTTGCAGTATGGCTGGGGCTGGGTTCGAACCCACCACCCCTTGGTATATGGGGTTGGTGCCACAGACGGTAGCCTACTCACTGAGCCATAGGCGCCACCCAAAAGGTAGAATCCTAAAAAGTTGTACAGCCAAGGATCAGATCCTAGCTCTGTTCCATTGACCTGAGTGGTAAATCCAGAGAAAACACTCCTCAGGCCAGATAGGGTTTCACAGAGATTCTTCCAGGGGATTTCAGGACGTTTTATTCCTAGAGAAGCCCTCAATAAAAAGATGTGTTACTTGTAGAAAACATATTCAGGAGAGTTATGTCATAGAAATGCATGGGTGTGCAGGTAGGAAGTCTCTCAGTTCTGGAAAAAGGAGCAGATGGCAGAGCTGGCAGGGTCCTCTGGCCTGAATTCCAAGCTGAGAGGGCATGGAGACCTCCTGGAAAGCTATACAGCAATGTTCATGCTATAAACAGATGTCTTAATCACTGCTGATCTCAAAAAGGAATAGACAGAGACTCAGTTAAAAGCCTTGACTGAGTAATTCAACTTTGGGAAAAATAAAATAAAATAAATATGAAAACTTACATTTGTTCAGTTTTCTCAGGCAGCTTGCTGTCACCACCTGTGAAACAATATCACATATTAAGACTGTGACAGGAGTACAGGATATGGAAGGACTTCACAAGTAAGTTAGAAATGTTTCAATTACTGCAAAGGTACAGTCAAGAACTTCTTTTTGTTTTCTTCTATGTTAAATATAGTACGAGCACCAATAATGGTGGAGCTTGGCTTCTTCCAGTTCCCCCTGGACCTTCACTGTTGGTATTTCCCACTTTTACAACCACTCAGTACCACTATTAAACAGCAGAGATGATGTGCAGGATCTTAGCCTCTCTACAATGTTTTTGCTTTCATTTTTAACTTTTTAAACTTTGAGGTATCAGTAAACAGGCTCAGTTCTATCTCTTTAACTCCTTAATTATCTAACTCAAGTCATGCTTCTTTCCAGAATTTCCTAGCTTATTTAACAACACCCATGAGAAAAACATGGCTTTTTTTTTTTTTTGGAGACAGAGCCACATTTTGTCACCCTTATAGAGTGCCACAGCATCATAGCTTACAGCAACCTCAAACTTTTGGGCTCAAATGATCCTCTTGCCTCCCTAGTAGCTGAAACTGTAGGTGCCCACCATGATGCCTGGCTAGTTTTACAAACAGGGTCTCGGTCTTGCTTTGGTTGGTCTCAAACTCCTGAAATGATCCACCCACCTCAGCCTCCCAGAATGCTAGGATGACAAGTGTGAGCCATAGTGCCTGACCTAAAAACCTTCTGATGAACCCTCTCCTGTGCAGCTGTGCTAAGACTCACAATCATTCTATAGGCTCATCTCCACGTGTCTTTGGATGCCTACAGCTTCCGGTTACCCATAAACAAGGAAACTCTAGTCAGCCCTGCCTTTCTAGATGGCCTTGTGGCACGTTTCCAGCTCCTGGGTACCCTTCTACCATGGATGGCCCTTTCTCACTTTCCCCTCAAGAACAATCAGTGGATATCTGGCCAAGTCATCCAAACTCCCAATGCAGCCCACACTTCCTGCTATTCTTACTCCTTTCTGCCTTTTCTCTGACTGGGAGAACAGGGTCTTACACATGGTTAGACTTAATATAGGCTGAACTAACACTTTTTCTCCTGAAATACATTCTGTGAGAAACATGTTAAGACTTGTCAACTCTTCAGCAATGATCACAGGGTTAGACGAAGGCCCACAAATTCAGTACCAAGAAGCTTATAAGCAAAGTAGTAAATCATGCGTTGACTTCTAGTTCCATGGAGAAACCATTTATGAGGTGAGTTGATTAGACAATGACTTGCAGGAACTTACCGAGGTAGGGAACGTGAGCAGCTCCGAAAAAGTACGTCCTTGAACAGGCCAGAGGCCCCTTTGGTGAGACACATTGAGCTACCTGGACATCAGAAAGAACAAAATTAAGGAATAGAAACTTAGGCATGTACTATTAAAATAAAAAGTATATAGTTACTGAAAATACATTTTCTTTTACAAAAACTGATTAATTGTTTTTAAAAGACAGTGTCACTTTGTTGCCCTTGGTAAAGTGCTGTGGCATCACAGCTCACAGCTCTTGGGCTTAGGCAATTATCTTGCCTCAGCCTCCTGAGTAGCTGGGACTACAGGTGCCTGCCACAATACCTGGCTTTTGTTGTCACTGTTGTTGCAGTTTGGCTGGGGTTTGAACCCGCCACCCTCAGTATATGGGGCTGGCCACCCTACGCACTGAGCCACAGGGGCCACCCTGATTAATTTTTAAAGACACAAAGAAAAAGATCACCTTTAATTAATGTTTTCCAGGCCAGGTGCATGGCTCACACCTATAATCCTAATATTCTGAGAGGCCAAGGTGGGTAGATTGCTGAAGCTCAGGAGTTAGAGACCATCCTGAGCTAGAGTGAGACCCCATCTCTACAAATAGCCAGGTGTTGTGGCAGATGCCTATAGTCCCAGCTACCTGGGAGGCTGAGGCAAGAGGATCACTTGAGCCCCAGAGTTTGAGGTTGCTGTGAGCTATGATACCACAACACTCTATCCAGGGCATCAAAGTGAGATTCCGTCTCAAAACAAACAACAAAACAAACAAACAAATGAATTTTTCAAAGATATCTTTTGCATATGTATGTATTTTAAACCTAGGCTATATTGCAAAGTTACTGTTGAATACGCAGCTCAGGATGGTAATAAATTCACAACTCACAGGGCAAAAAAGAAGCAATGTGTGTGGGTTTCAATTGCCCTAATATTCAGTCCAGAGCTTTCACAGTGAGAACCTTGGCTAAAATGACAGGCAGGGAAGTATGGGACAAATACGAATTCAGGATAGGAGGGTGCTACCCAGGTCCCTCCTTCATTTTTATTTCGTTTCTGCATGTAACCTTTGCAGAAGAGAATGTAACCTCCTTTAGGTTTTCAAAATTGTTTTCTTCCCTGATAAGTTGTTTGTTTACAAAGAGATGAAATGGAGTCCTTTATTCCTTTGAAAATCCAACACTTATGAGGGGTCCTAGGATAGCAGGTACAAAAGGCAAAAATACTGCCACAAGAAAGAAACAGAAATTAGCACAATATAGAAAAAATAGATAAATATGACACACATACTCATGCCTTCTATTTTATTCCACTCCAGAACATATGGCATTTTTCTGTAGTGTGTGTATGGTAAATTGAAGTTACAGATCTGAAATAAGAACTTGTTCTGACTAACCTATAATTCACTGCAGTGAATGAACTTAATCAATACTGCCAGCAATAATCAGAGGGGGAGATGAAGGTCCACAAATTTGGTATCATTTAAACTTATGAGCAAAGTAGTAAATCATGTGTTGCCTTCTAGTTCAAGAAAGAAACCATTCATTATGTGAGTTGAATGAAAACACTGAATTCATGAATGTATTTCTAAGTGTTGTAATTCCTCAATTAAAATACGTTCTTTGGATTTCCAGATTTTCCCTAACTAAAGGATTTTTTTTTAAATCAGAGCCTCAAGCTGCTGCCCTGGGTAGAGTGCTGTGGCATCACAGCTCACAGCAACCTCCAACTCCTGGGCTCAAGCTACTCTCCTGCCTCCGACTCCCAAGTAGCTGGGACTACAGATGCCAGCCACAACACCTGGCTATTTTTTGGTTGCAGCCATCATTGTTGTTTGTCAGGCTGGGGCTGGAATTGAAACCGCCAGCTCAGGTGTATATGGCTGGCACCTTAGCTGCTTGAGCCACAGGCACCAAGCCAACTAAAGGATTTTTTTTAAAGGTGCCAAGAGTTTCAAACCTGCTTCCTTAGGTCATGTCATAAATTTGGGTAAGTGTACATTAGTATCTAATTTTACTGACAATTAATTAAAAATATACATGGGTACAATAGAATGTGCATACATATGTATAATGTAAAAGCACTCAAATTATCTGGGTTTGCATGTTTTATATGATATTTATTAATCTGTAAATTATTCACAAATAGCACAGAAATGGAAAAGGTGAAGATGTTATTTTTGAATAGAGCTAAAAAGGAAAACGTCATAATCTAGGGTCTCTAACCTCAGTCTCAGGGAAGTGCCTTATCTTTGCTGGGTTTCCACGTTTGTAAAGGTAAAATGCACAATACTCCCACAGTTATTACAGAAGTTGTGTATATAATCTGGCTAATTTATCAACAGGCTTTATTTTTTTTTAGAGCAGTTTTAGGTTTACAAAAAATTGACCTGAAAGTACATATTCTTTCTTACTCCCTCATTTGTCCATGAGAGAAATACATAATGACATGTGTTCATTGTGACTGTACAGAACAGTTTCACCGCCCTAAAACTTTCCTGTGCTCTATCCTCCTTTCCTCTCAGTCTCCAAATCTCTAGCAACTGCTGGTTATTTATTTATTCATTTAATGGACACAGAGTCTCACTCTGTCACCTTGGGTAGAGTGCTAAGGCGAAATACCTCACAGCAACCTCAATCTCTTAGGCTCAAATGATCTTCTTGCCTCAGCCTCCCAAGTAACTGGGACTATAGGTGCCCACCATAATGCCTGGCTATTTTTTTGTTTGTTTTTGGAGTTAAGGTCTTGCCAGTTTCTTTTTAATTTGACATAATTTGTTGGGAGCAGAAGTGAGCATACGTTGATATGTACACATTTTCTTGACATCTCCCCAAAAGTTTATACCCCTTCCTCACTGCTTTCATCCTCCTGTGGTCCTGAGGTCTCCTGCTGCCTCCCTGTGCCCCAAAGGGATGTTTCTAAACAAAGCCCACAATCCTGAGGTGCCTAGAGTCTTCTCTCCCCTATCTCACCGTGCCCAGTTTCAAAAAGCTGTTTCTCCTCTGCCATCTTGCTCCACCCCTTCCCTGGCTAGTTTTTCTATTTTATTTTATTTACTTTTTTTTTTTTTTTTTTACAGACAGAGTCTCACCTTATCACCCTTGGTAGAGTGCTGTGGTGTCACAGCTCACAGCAACCTCCAACTCCTGAGCCTAGACGATTCTCTTGCCTCAGCCTCCCGAGTAGCTGGGATTACCGGCGCCCGCCACAACGCCTGGCTGTTTTTTGTTGCAGTTTGGCTGGGGCCAGGTTTGAACCTGCCATCCTCAGTATATGGGGTCGGCGCCCTACCCACTGAGCAACAGGCGCCGCCCTCCTAGTTTTTCTATTTTTAGGAGAGACCATGTCTCAATCTTGCTCAAGGTTGTCTTGAACTCCTGAGCTCAGGTGATCCACCCACCTCAGCCTCCCAAAGTACTAGGATTATAGGCGTGGGTCACTGCACCCTGCCTACTACTAGTCTTTTAACTGGCTCCAGTGTTTTGCCTTTTCCAGAATGCCATACAATTAAAATTGTATGCCAGCCTTTTCAGATTGGCTTCTTTCACTTAGCAGTATGTGTATACATCTAAGGTTACTCTATGTCTTCTTTCGTGTTTTTTTGCAGAAATCTGTACTTTAATACTGTAACCTTTAAAAATATAAGGAAATGAGCTCCAGTTAGGGCAATACAGCAGAGTAAAACTGCACAAAAACCTTCAATGACAAATTTTTCTTAATACAGTAGTCCCCCTAAACTAGTTTCATTTTTCATGGTCTTAGTTACTCATAGCTAACTGTGGTCCAGAAATATTAAATGGAAAATTCCAGAAATGAACAATTTTGTAAGTTTTAAATTTCTCATTGTTCTGAGTAGCATGATGAAATTTCTCATCATTCTGTTTCATTGTACCCAAGATATAAATCATCCCTTTTGCTTAGAATATACATACTGTATATATTATTCACTTTATATAATGTGACTGTACAGGAAAAAGCATATATAGAGAGCTCTGTACTATCTGTGGTTTCAGTCATCCATTGGGGGGGTCTTAGAACATATCCCCCTTGGGACTACTATATTTAACTTTTATTTATTTTTTTGAGACAAGAGTCTCACTTTGTCACCCTTGGTAAAGGGTTGTGGCATCATAGCTCACAGCAACCTCAAACTCTTGGGTTCAAGAGATTCTCTTGTCTCAGCCTCCGGAATAGCTAGGACTATAGGTGCCCATCACAATGCCCAGCTATTTTTTGAGATCAGATCTCCCTCTTGCTCAGGCTGGTCTCAAACTCGTGAGCTCAGGCAATCTACCCACCTTGGCCTCCCAGAGTGCTAGGATTATAGGCATGAACCACCTCGTCTGGTCTACTATATTTAACTTAATAGAGAACTATATCTTGCTTTCTTCCTTCCACACAAATATTTACATCAGGCAAAAATTGATTTCTTTTACCATGATTGGATTTTTCTGGAAAGTAGCTGAATCGTAGCTATTTTGTGTTAACTGAATGAGAGTTATACAGTTTATTTATTTATTTATTTATTTTGAGACAGAGCCTCAAGCTAGCCCCTTGGGTAGAGTGCCATGGCATCTCACAGCAACCTCCAACTCCTGGGCTCAAGCGAGTCTCCTGCTCAGCCTCCCAAGTAGCTGGGACCACAGGTGCCCGCCACAATGCCTAGCTATTTTTTTGTTGCAGACGTCATTGTTGTTTTGGTGGGCCCGGGCTGGATTCGAACCTGCCACCTTAGGTGTATATGGCTGGTGTCTTAGCCACTTGAGCCACAGGCGCCAAGCCTATTTTTATTTTTTTGAGACAAAGTCTCAAGCTTTCACCCTGGGAAGAGTGCCATGGCATCACAGCTCACAGCAACCTTAAACTCTTGGGCTTAAGCGGTTCTCTTGCCTCAGTCTCCCAAGTAGCTGGGGGACTATAGGCACCTGGTTATTTTTTGGTTGTAGTTGTCATTGTTGTTTGGCAGGCCCAGGCTGGATTCGAACCTGCCAGCTCGGGTATATCTGGCTGGCACCCTCGCCGCTGAGCCATAGGCGCCGAGCTGAGAGCTGTATGGTTTAAACCCCAGATACGAAGGGGCAAAGCTCTCTTTCAATTGCATACACTTGAGTACATGCATTTGAAATCTATCTCAGGTAAAAGGTCAAATCAGCACAGGTGTTGGACAATATCATAATATTTTTATATGCAGAGTCAAAATTTTTCTTAGAAAAGAAGTTTGGGTTTTCTTAAGTGGTTACGATAAGTAATTGGTTAAGCATTTAAACCATCCCATATAGCATAACTCTTAAAAACATTTTAGGTCAGGGGCCAGGTGCAGTGGCTCATGCCTGTAATCCTAGCACTCTGGAAGGCTGAGGTGGGTGTATCACCTAAGCCCAGGAGTTTGAAACCAGCCTGAACAAGAGTGAGACCTCATCTCTAAAAAATAGTGAGCGTTGTGGTGGGCACCTATAGTCTTAGCTACTCGGAGGGCTAAGGAGAGAGGATCACTTGAGCCCAAGACTTTGAGGTTGCTGTGAGCTATGACCACACTCTACTCAATGTGACAAAGTGAGACTCTGTTTCAAAAAAAAAGTTAAGTCAGATTGAACCAGCTATAAAGTTTGTTAGAAGACTACCAAAACAACAACAACAACAACAACAACAACAAAAAGAAGAAGAAGAAGAACTACAACACAGCTCCATCAGTGTGTGATCAAAAAAATACATATCCAGATAACCTTATTCACAGCTTTGGTTTTAATTACCCCTTCATACCAAAGGAACTCTCATTTACTTTCAGCCAAAACAATCCTCTCAGGGGTGTCCAACCTGCAGCCCACAGATCACATATGGATTATGTGAGGACTTTTTTGTTTATCTGTGCTATCCAACATCACAAGAATTATGCATAGACCTTTCCTTAGCTTATAAGCTTTTATTAGTTATTCGTGTATTTCATGTGTGGTCCAAGACAACTTTCTTCCAGTGTGTGGCAGAAAAGAAAAGAGGCTGGACATTTCTGTGAGTCTAAACCCTATACCTATATATCTAATAACTGACTCCTCAGATCTACTTGGTTGCCTCACAGTCATTTCAAATTCAGTGTCCAAAGTAGAATTCATACACTTTCAACCTGACTCTCCTCAGTGTTCCCCTCAGAACAAATGGTTTCATAGTTGTTGTTTTGTTTTGTTTGAAACAGGGTGCTGCTCTGTAGCCCAGGCTAGAGTACAGTAGTGTAATTATAGCTTGCTGCAACCTCAAATTCCTGAGCTCAAGAGATCCTTGTGTCTCAGCCTCCTGAGTAGATGGATCTGCAGGTGCATCTGCAGTAGCAGCTGACCATGCCTGGCTCATGTTTTCATTTTTGGTAGAGACAAGTATCTCCCTATGTTGCCCAGGCTGGTGTCAAACTCCAGGACTCAAATAATCCTCCTACCTCTGCCTTCCAAAGTGTTGGGATTATAGGTGTTGAGTCCTGTGCCCAGGCATGAATGGCATCTCTGTCTACTCAATATAGACATCAGAATCTTAGAGTTCCTCCATGTGTTTTTGTAGCTTGATAGTTCTTTTGTCATTACTGAATAATGTCCACCCACCTACTGAAGAACACCTTGGTTGCTTTAACTTTGGGCAATTATGAATAAAGCTTCTATAAGCATCCTTACATAGATTTTTTTGTGGACATATGCTTTTAATTCTTTGGGTAAATACCAAGGAGCATGATTGCTGAATCTTATAGTAAGTGTATGCTTAGTTTTGTAAAAAACTGCCAAACTGGCTCAGTGCCCATAGCTCAGTGAGTAGGGCGCCAGTCACACACCCTGAGGCTGGTGGGTTTGAGCCTGCCTGGGCCTGCTAAACAACAATGACAACTCCAACCAAAAAATAGCCGGGCATTGTGGCAGGCACCTGTAGTCCAAGCTACTGTGTTGACCTAGGCAAGAGAATAACTTAAGCCCAAGAGTTTGAAGTTTCTGTAAACTATGATGCTAAACCACTCTAGTGAGGGCAATATATTGAGACTCTGTCTCAAAAAAAAAAAAAAAAAAAAAAAAAGGCTAAGCGCCTGTAGCTCAACCGGCTAAGGCGCCAGCCATGTACACCTAAGGTGGCAGGTTCGAATCCCCAGCCTGGACTCATCAAACAACAGTAACGGCTGCAACCAAAAAATAGCTGGGCATTGTGGCGGGCGCCTGTGGTCCCAGCTACTTGGGAGGCAGAGGCAGGAGACTCGCTGGAACCCAGGAGTTGGAGGTTGCTGTGAGATGTAATGCCACGGTACTCTACCCAGGGGGACAGCTTGAGGCTCTGTCTCAAAAAAACAAAACAAAACAAAACAAAACAAAAAAAAGTCTGTGCTAGGGGGATTCATCTCTGGGCTAGAGAGAGCCCAAAATTTAAATTGTGGCTCCTTGGATCTCCCTGTTTTGATTAAGGCAAGTTTCTCCTTTTTCATTACTTATAAGAAATGGGAACTGTGAGAGGGCTCCAATTTGCCAGCTGCTATCACTTCACGGAAATAAATCACCCTGTAGTATTCATAAGTTCTGGAACTATTTCCACTCCTGGGCACTGGGGCTCTGACCAGGCCTGGCTTACTTGACTGATACTGGCTTTTGTTTGGGTTCCCTGGGAGGGCAGGGCCTCTCTTCATCTTCTGATGTGGGGTTCAGCTGAGGGGAATGGGCTATAGTGCCATGGCACTCCCTTGAGCAGCTCCCCATGGCCAGATCACTCAGGGGTTGAAGGATCCACCTGTCGAACACTGAACATCTCTTGGGCTGGCCTGGGGGGAAATGGTCTGAGGAAAAGGAATTGTACCTCAAATCATACATAATAAAGTACCTCTGGAAAAAAATTAAAAAGAAAGAGAACTGTCTTCCAAGTGGCTGTATCATTTTGCATTCCCATGAACAGCAAATTAGAGTTCTGCAGCTCCACAACTTCACCAGCATTAGTGCTATCTTTTGAATTGTAGCCATTTTTAAATTTAATTTTAGTTTTTTGAGAGACAGTCTCACTATGTCGCCCTTAGTAGACTCAGCAACCTCAAACTTTTGGGCTTAAGCGATTCTCTTGCCTCAGCCTCTCAAGCAGCTGGACTACAGGCGCCCACCAGAACACCCAGCTAGTTTTTGGTGGTAGTTGTCATTGTTGTTTGGCAGCCTGGGCTGGGTTTGAACCCACCAGCTCCAGGGTATGTGGCTGGCACCCTAGCCACTGAGCTACAGGCACCGAGCCTTTTTGTTGATCATTGTTGTCATCGTTGTTTAGCAGGCCGGGGCCAGGTTCGAACTCGCCAGCCCTGGGGTATGTGGTTGGCGCCCTAACCACTGAGCATGGGTGCTGAGCCAAACTGTAGCCATTTTAATAGGTATATAAT
Organism: Galago senegalensis; assembly: GCA_963575145.1. Classification (NCBI taxonomy): domain Eukaryota; kingdom Metazoa; phylum Chordata; class Mammalia; order Primates; family Galagidae; genus Galago; species Galago senegalensis. The sequence goes on along the minus strand of CAUYTI010019169.1, from coordinate 490 downwards.
GGACAGCTTCAAATTATTGCTTCAAATATTTCCTAAGTGACAGTAGTGTGTGAGATCTTTGAAAGCAAAGATCATAATTATGTCTGCAGCAGAGCAGTGACTAGCATGCAGTACAACACACTTAATAAGGATTACTGAATTAATAACGAAGGCCCTTTTGCTGTGGAGTCATATCTAAGACCAGAAACTAGTTGGCAAGTCTCTGAGATAAAATCCACCATTTTAAAGTATATAATTCAGTGGTGTACTAGTTTTATCACAGTGTTTTTTCTCTTATCCTTCCTGATATTTCAAGACTCCTTCTTTTATCATGTCCTCACTGTTTAGACCAAATTCATCTTAGTTTATTCTCTTTTTTTTTTTTTTTTTTTTGAGACAGAGCCTCAAGCTGTCCCCCTGGGTAGAGTGCCGTGGCATTACAGCTCACAGCAACCTCCAACTCCTGGGCTCAAGTGAGTCTCTTGCCTCTGCCTCCCAAGTAGCTGGGACC
>CAUYTI010019167.1:0-22610 GCA_963575145.1 Galago senegalensis | reverse complement strand
GCTGCAACCAAAAAAAATAGCTGGGCGTTGTGGCGGGCGCCTGTGGTCCCAGCTACTTGGGAGGCGGAGGCAGGAGACTCACTTGAGCCCAGGAGTTGGAGGTTGCTGTGAGCTGTGATGCCATGGCACTCTACCCAGGGGGATAGCTTGAGACTCTGTCTCAAAAAAAAAAAAAAAAGAGACAAATCCATCTGCCATTGGCTGCTATCAACTGCAGATATTTTAGGGACGTTCTGAAGCCTTGAAGCTTGTAAAACTCAGCACACATTCCTGGCATTAAGCATTGATGACTCCTCATCTGATGACTGACACCAATTCTTCTTTGTGAAGCCAAGTAGAAGATCCTCGGCTTTAGAGTAAGTCTCCGACTGAACCCAGGTGATGTGGCGATAGGGAGGTTACTTTATCTTTGCTTCAGTTCCCTTGTTTTAAAGCATAAAGATCACCCAGAGTGTATAATTGTGAGAGCTAAACTCGGTGATATGGGAGCTCTATGCCCTAACCAACCCACAGCAAGATCCTAACGCATTGATTACTGGTGTTGTGGGCTGAGTTTTGTCCCTCCAAAATTCAGACATTAAAGTCCTAATCCCCAGTACCTCAGAATGTGACCATATTTGGAGGAAGGGCTGTCCTTTCAAAGGCAAACGAGTTAAAATGAGGGCATTTGGGTGGGTCCTAACCCAAAATGACTAGTATCCCTATAAGGAAAGATTAGTACATAGGCGCACAGACGACCATGTGAGGACACAGGGAGAAGACAGCTGTCTATATACCAAGGAGAGGCCTCAGGAGAGAGCAACCCTGCTGACACCTTGATCTTGGACTTTCAGCCCCCAGAATCGTGAGAAAATAAATTTCTGTTGTTTAAGGCCCAAGGTATGTGGTATTGTGTGATGACTGGTGGGACCCAGGGAAGATACAAATCCAGATGGTGGGCAACTGGCCAGGAAGGTCTGACTTGCTCAGCAGAAGCCCCAGGACAGGTTTCTGCCTTGACCAGGAGCTTCTCTGCAACCTCTTCCCACAGAAGTTCCTGGCATCATGGGGCAGGGTCCCTCTCTCCATGACTGTTCTCCTGGTACTTCCATTCTGCCTGCTGTGGCCTCTCTGCTCAAAGCACTTCCCCAGAAACCTTTTTTTTTTTGAGACAGAATCTTATTCTGCTGCCCAGGCTAGAGTACTATGGTGTCAGACTAGCTCACAGCAACCTCAGACTCCTGGGTTCAAGTGATCCTCCTGCCTCAGCCTCCCAAGTAGCTGGGACTATAGATGCCTGCTACCAGGCCCAGCTAATTTTTCTATTTTTAGCAATGTCAGAGTTTGGCTCTTGCTCAGGTTGTTCTCAAAATTCTGAGCTCAGGCGATTCTCCCATCTCAACCTCCCAGAGTGCTGGGATTATAGGTGTGAGCCACCTTGCCCCCGCCAGAAGCCTCATTTTGTAGGCTCTGGGGGTGCTGCCAAGCCCTTTGCATGACAGGCTTGTCCTTCCCCACCTTGTCCCTTTCAGCATCTCTGATGCCAGGATCCTCTGACCTTCTGCCACCCTGAGGAGCCCCACCCCCTGCCCATGGCTCTGTGTACCCACAGTCACAATGTGCAGATGGACAGCCCTCCCTCAGGGGTCAGGTAATCACACTGTGCTCAAGTGCAACTTCCAGTTTGGGGAAACCGAGACTCAGAGAGGCAGGATAGTCGCAAAGCACAGGACTGAGGTGTCTGCATGTGTTCTGGGTGCATAATGGAAGTGGTGAGCTTCACTCAGACTGTGTCTGCACTGCTCTGTGCCAGGCTCTGTCCTCACAGGAGCATCACAGTTGTAGAAGTTGCTCTTAATATTAAGGCTGATGTTGAATTTTGTTTAAACCCCCAAAAAGGAGGATATCTGGCTGGCAGGGGGTCTTCTCCTGCAGGCCGGGCACTCTTGAGTGGCCTAGGGTCATCTGGTAGCTCTTGGGCTCCCATCCTGCTGCAGCAGGTGCAGACAGCTCCAGCAGAGCCCTTTCAAGTCCACACCTGTGTCCAGGACCAGGGAGGACATTTCAGGGCATTTTGACTGGCCTAGGCCATAAACTCAGCCAGTTTCTGCAAACAAGCATGGCCATTTGGCACACTCTTCTCATTATACAGAATCAATTCTGTATTCTTCACTATGTGAAGTTTAGGTCAAATGTGGCAAGCTTCACAGCCCAAAGCATCATTTCTTGTAGTCCTTCCCAGAACCGCATTCTGCCATACAGTGGACAGAGGGATCTCTCCTCACCTAGTGCTTTAAGACACCCAGCTAGAGGGGAAGAGGCTGTTTCACTCCAGAGGCTCCCCATGTGCTTACCCCCCAGCTTCTAACACATGCAGAAATAAAGGCAGACCACCTGTATGAGAAGTAATCTGTTTATTCAGAACTTGCTACAGCGAGGGAGTCACCCACTATTTGTGTTTGGTAGAGCCTCAAAGGCAAACAAAGAGTAGGGAAGCTTCACCAATGGGAAAGGAGGGGCTCAGGTAGGCTCCAATAGAGGCTATTGGCCAAGGAAGGCTGGGAGCTCACTAGAAGGGGAGCATCCTCTGGGATTGGGAAGTGGTATCAACCTTTTTAAAAAGCCTTTTATGGCTGGCTACGGTGGCTCATGTCTATAGTCCCAGCACTCTGGGAAGACAATGTGGGAAGCCAATTGAGGCCAGGAGTTCCAGACCATGGCTTCATTGCTCACAGCAACCTCCAACTCCTGGGCTCGAGCAAGTCTCCTGCCTCAGCCTCCCAAGTAGCTGGGACCACAGGTGCCCGCCACAGCGCCTAGCTATTTTTTGGTTGCAGCCATTATTGTTCTTTGGTGGGCCTGGGCTGGATTCAAACCCGCCACCTTAGGTGTAGATGGCTGGCATCTTAGCCGCTTGAGCCACAGGCGCCGAGCCAAAAAATAATTTTTTTTAAGTGGCCATTGTGGCATGTGCCTGTAAGTGTCGCACTCTGTGAGGATGAGGCAGGAGGATCACTTGAGCCCAGGAGTTCAAGGCTATAGTGAGCTATCATCTCACTATTGCACTCCAGCCTGGGTGACGGAATGAAACCCAATCTCTAAACAAACAAACAAAGCCTCTTGCCAGATTCATAGCCCAGGAATATAATTCTCAAGGGGTTAAAAACCCCTTTCTTTAAGATGTAATTATGTCAACAGATGGCACCTCTATGTCCCATTGACTGTAAGAGGGCAGGAGCCTAACCTCCAAGTTGTCAAACAACCTCTGGTCTTGAAGATGTGAGGAGTTTACTTTCCTCTGCATAAAGCCAATTAGTAAACACAGCGGATTGCCCAGCTCCTCTCTGCAGGCTTTGAAAAACCTCTGCCTTTGTCTCAGGTAGTAGAGTGCAGACTGAGCTCTGCGTCTCCTCCGTCTCCTCCGAAGGCAATAGCCTTCCATACAGTCTTCCCTCTTGTTTAATTGTCTGGTGCAGTTTTTGCTGTGCCCGTGTTACTGCACCAAGAGAGTCAAGCCGCCTGTCACTATCTGGCCCAACATGCAGAGGTGCAGTTAGGTCTCAACAAGCATTATGTTCAGAAGGCCAGCAATTCTGGAGAACAGTGTGAGTAGCCTCTCAATTATATTCTGCCCATTTACAATTCTAACAACTTTTATAAAGGGAATGCAGGGAAACAAACCTAGAAACTTTCAACTTTCTCTAGCAGAAAACAATATCAAAGTAGTCTTCACTCTAACAATGCAAAATCTTTAACAGACATAAAAGTAATTTGTACTTTAACAAAATATCTAAGAGGATGAAAACATTTATTTCCCTTAGGTCAATGAGATGACCTTTAGGCAAAGGATGTGGGCTCATTTCTCTGACATTTTTTAGTTCAATTATCTTTTTTATTATGTCCTGAGAAAAAGAAAATTCTGACCTGTGCCTCAACTTTCCACCTACACGATTAGTTTCTACTAGAAAATTCTTACTCAAAAAAGTAAAAAAATTCTTTTCAAAAAAGAAAAAGAAAAAAACAAAACTCTGATTCTGAAGGACAGTCCTGGGAAAGGATCCCCAGGCTTTTGTAGAAAGCTGGAAGTCCACAGGTGTGATCCGGCCTGATTTCAGACCCTTTGTGACTGGGTTGCCTTTTTCTCAGTACACCCCTTTGGAGGACACAGAAAACTGGCCACAGCCCCCGGAGAAGGCAAGACATGGATCCTGATGCAGTCTTCCTAATTTATCTGGCAGACATGCAGCCAGGACACGTGGTAGAACTGGCTTCTGTGGTTAAGGGGCCTTAGTCACAACCAGGAGGACAATGCAGGTAAGAAAGGTGGAAATCCCTTCAAAACCATCAGGCACACGGCTTTGTTTGGGTTATTTTATTTTAATTTTTACTGTGAATATACTTTATTTAGTCATTTTTGTTTACAAAAATTTCCAAACTCTATGAGAGTTAGCCTATGAGCTTCTTATAGACACCAGAAAGTTTCAACCTGTGTTCCACATTATTCTGTTGTTCTTGGTGTAAATGCACCTTTATGAGCAGGCTAGGATCCAGCTTCATTCAGATTCTCTCACCAACAATTTCACTTGGGAAGATCAAGTCCTCAAGGATCACCTGTGCACAGCTGTCAGAGTATGGCTCCTGGGACACTTTAACTTATTTTTTGTGTGGCTTTTTTGGGTTGCCTTAGGCAGAATTTTCCTCTGAGCAATAAAGAAAGCAGCCTTCTCACTGAACTTTTTCTCCAAATCAAGTACTAGTAGGACTTGCATTTTCTGGAAAGATTTCAGTTGAAGAACAGGAACAAAGATTATGATAGCTTTCTGACCACCACCAACTTTAATTTCCTCAACTGCCCTTATGTTCAGTTCCCAGAGCTGAGCCTTGAGGTCTGACTGAGTTCATCTCCAGCTCCAGCAGGGCCAGGAAAATGCCCAACTTGAACTTGTCTGGCTTCTCGATATTGGGCTTCACAATCTTGGCACTGGAGTTGAACATGACCTTCTCTTTGTAGACAGCCAGCTCAGGAAGAACTCTTTTGGGATTTTTGAGTTTGGGTATCTTTGCTAGAGTTGAACAGCCGTCTCTGTATCCAGAGAACAAAGAGGAGAATGAAGCCAGACATATCCTGAAGACGGGTCTTTCTTGGCATCTGGGCCTTTCCACACTGTGCAGACCAGCTGGGCATAGCAGCCACCTCCTGCTTCCACATGGGGTGGCCCTAAACCCTACTGGGCTGAGGATATGCCCAAAGCCCTCATCTATTTAACATTTGCTTTTGTTTTTTCAAGTATACCCTTGCTAATCAAGCTGGCTTTAGATGCATGTTTAATAGGAACTAGGAATAGAAACCTCTTGAAAACCTTCAGGATTATAGATAAGGAAAGGAGGCCCCATCTGAGAACTCCTCCCTGCAGGGCTGCACATCACGCACAGCACACCTCCTCACTTTTAGTCCCCTTCCTGGGGATCCTTTGTCTCAAGGAATGAATGAATGAATGTCTCTACTCCAATAATCCTAAATGTTCACTTTACAGTCCTTGGAGGGGACTACTGATAAATGTTTCTCCTCTGGCCTCCCATTCCTGAGCCATGTGCCTTTGTGTGATAGCCAAGAGCTAATTATACCCATTTAGCTTTGAAATGCTTCGTGGTGGCTACTTATAAGTCAATAAGGGCTCTAGGAGACATTCCAAGAAAACATGGTAAAGGTTCATTTTGTCATAATTGTCATAGTATGTGTAAAAGAGAAATGGGCTTCCCAGACACACACCACACACACAGAGCTTCGTTTGTGTTCTAGATGAAACTTTGTCTTACCTCTTCAGTACCGATGGGGACCTGTAATACCATCCAATTCTACTTAAAATATAATATAATAGATGCATAGTATGAAAGTGTTTAAAAGTAGTAGTTAAGGATCAGTGACAGTTACAATAGAGGTGTAAGGAAAGGGCTATGTTATACACTTAATATTATTCTCCCTTGATGCTGCTGAAATCTGTCATCACTGCTCAGTAAGGCAAATAGTTTCCCTCAGGGAACCCTGTTTCACACCCGGCATGTGGAGCTAGAAGATCTTTATGGAAAAAGCCCCTGGCACCTAACACCATGCATACTTTTTTTCCTTCAATAATTTCATTCCCACAGTGCTTAGAATAAACTAGAATTTCCCCACAGCCTCAGGGCCCTATACTATGTGACTCTGGCCTAATTTTCCAGGCTTCCCTGGAGCTTCTTTGCCTGCCACTGAGGGACACACAGACCCCTGCCTGGCCTTTTCTCCTCCAGGCTGGGACCAGTCATCCTCCTTCCTGGAATGGTCATTATTTTAACGTGGTCAGTGTGATGGTTAATTTCGTCAAGTTGGCTGGGCCACAGTACCCAGATATCTGGTGAAACATTACCCTAGATGTTTTTTGTGAAGGTATGCTTTAGATGAGATTAACATTTAAATCACTGGACTTTGAGTAAGGTAGATGGCCCTCCATCATTCAGGAGGGCCTAAAAGGGCTCAGAACGTGTCACCCTGGAGCACAACACTGTGGCTTAAGGATTATTCTGGGCCAAAGGCTATTGAGGAAATGCAGACACAAGATAAGCTCTCTACCATCCCACTTTCTTCTTTCTAACATAAATCTCCCTTTGTGAAGGTGTCTCCCACCTTCCCACATCAAGAAGAGGACAAAAACCTGATCACTGAACATGAGATAGCACTGAGAAAGAGTCTACTCCAATAAAGTCTTTTTTTCCTTGTGTTTTTCTCACACATTTACCTTTTCTGTTTGCTACCCCTAAAAGCTTGAACTCCTTTTCCTTTGTTTCATCACTTCTCTTCCAATTTAGCACTCTTTGTTAAGACGCTATATAAGTCCAAGTTCTTTTTTTTTTTTTTTTTTTTTGAGACAGAAACTCATTTGTTGCCCTAGGCTAGAGTGCCATGGTCTCATAGTTCATAGCAACATCAAACTCAAGTGATCCTTCTTGCCTCAGTCTCAATTAGCCCAAGTTCTAACTGCCTCTTTGAGTTACTTATGTCTGAGAGCTCCCATGTATAATGTGAAGCATGCATTAATAAACATCTGTTTTTCTCTTATTAATCTGTCTTTTGTCAGTTTAATTTGTAAGGCCCAGCCAATGAACCTAAGATGGGTAGAGGAAAAACATTTTTTTCTCCCTTGCAAGCCTTATACAATTGGTTGAAGGCCTTGGAAAAAGACTGACCTCTCTGAGGAGGAAGAAGCTCAGCCAGCAGACCACATTTGGACTCAAGCATCATTTGGACTCATGCTTCCCTGGGTCTCCAGCCTGCTGGCCTGCCCTGCAGACTTCAGACTTGCCAGTCCCCCCAATCACATGAACAATGTCTCAAAATAAACCTCTCTCATTAGAAATGAACATAGATAAACGGATGGAACATACTATTGGTTCTGTTTCTCTGGAGATCTCTAACATAATCAGGCAGCTTTCCTTAGGAGTGGGTGAGACAGTGACTTCCATACCTGGGGCAGGGGCTATGGTATGTGACCCACTCACTGGGTCAAGTTGGGCAGGGGATTGTCCCTCATTTTCTCCTTTATCAATGTAATTCATGGGTATGAAAGGGAATCAAGGGGCCCTAGTGGGCACTCACAGCAGAGTCCCTGAGCCAGGAACAGAATGTCTGCTGAATGGATGGTGAATGGTACTTATTCTACTTATTTTCATGATGTATCTTCTTTGCAGTAATTCTGAGGTTTGACTAATACAACTTTAAAGCATAATAACATTTGGAAGTTAATTCCCAATTTATTATTTTTAGAAACTTGGCCAAAGGACCACAGGTAGTAGAATTAGAGAGCATCTCATTAATATCTTAAAACTCCTCTAATAACTCATTAATTCACTAGTAATTAAATAGTAAGATTTCAAAAATAATCATAATTACTCATTAGTACCTAATTTATTACCTCATTAGTCACCTAAAACTTCCTTCCAGGTGTCCATGGAAGTAAGGATGGCAGGCTGAGACACTTTGGCTACACCTGCCTTAGCTGGTGTGTCCTGCGTCCATCTCATGTCTTCCCTGGCCAGTCCCCCGACAGGTCCTGCCACCCTCTGCCAGGACCACAACTCACTAAGTCAAGTTAGGCAGGGGATTGTCCCTCATTTTCTCCTTTACCAATGTACTTCATGGGTATGAAAGGGAATCAAATTGTGTGGAGAGAATAGTTATAGTGAAAACCTCCTTTGCCCTGCTCATCTGCACCTGGAATACAGCTTCCCAGTGAAGGGATCCACAAGCTATAGGGACAGAACAAAGATTACTTTAGACTGGAGACTCTGAAGATACAGCTGGGAGCTTTTCTGAGCTTCCCTTGTCTGATTAAAGACAGAACTTTGTGAGAATGAAGATGTCATAAACCCCCCTTGGGGGGAGATTCCAGTCAGGTTGGAGACTGACCATTAGCATCAATGTGAGAACTTGTATGAACAAGCTCCGTGGGAACCTGCCCACTCTGCCACCAGCCCTAACCCCACTCCTTTCATCATGCTGATATCTAAACCCTTAGCTAGCAGCCACATCCTTCAGAATGCTGCTGACTACAGTTGAAGTAAACTTCTCCCCTATCAATCTGTATGCTGTCAATTAATTTGCAGCACCTACCCCTGAGGTTGTTCACAGCAACCTCAAACTCTTGGGTTTAAGTGATTGTTCTTGCTTCAGTCTCAATAAGATCAAGTTCTGGGTGGCACCTGTGGGCTCAAAGGAGTGGGGCGCCAGCCCCATATGCTGGAGGTGGCAGGTTCAAACCCAGCCCTGGCCAAAAACTCAAAAAAAAAAAAAGTTCTAACTGCCCCTTTGAATTACTTTTGTCTGAGTGCTCCCATGTGTAATGTGAAGCATGTGTTAATAAACTTCTGTTTGTTTTTCTCTTATTCTGTCTAAGATGGTAGAAGAAACGTTTTCTTCTCAACACCAGGAACCCTTATATTAATGCTATTTTCGCGGTTAACTCTATTACTCTTTAAAATCTTACAATTTACTCTTTGTTACTATTCTATAAACCCTCAGGTCATTTTGATTCTTTTATTGCATATCTTTACATCTTTAAATAATAGCTTTAAAACTCCATTCCTTGTTTTGTTAGCTTCACTTGCCACTGCCATACGTGAGAATGTCAGCACCTCCTGTCCATGGCCAGCCCCACTGTTCCTCCTAGCATGGCCAACAGCACTTGGATTTTGACAGTGCCAAGGCTAGCCTACCTGTACCTATTCTATAACTATGTTGTTTTTGTCTAAGTTACACTTTTATGAGGTGAAAACCAATGTGCAGAAATTGCATTATATTGACTACTATGTAAAAATTGATCATTATAAATCCAAATGAAGTAGTTTCCTGATGCATTTCTGAGTGTCCATATTAATACAGTGAGTTAGTTTCCCCTGTTTTTTCAGTTGTCCAGAAATCTCAGTTGCCCAGATCTTTTTTGAGTACAACCCTGATCAACTTTAAGGCCACATGAATAATTATCAACCTAGGGTCATTGTCCAGATCAAATATTAGTGTCTCAATTCCAACCTGCTAAATATAAATATGTTAAAACTTATATCTCGATTTACTACACTTTCTTGTCCTTGAACATAAGGTGCACTGCTTCCTCTCTATATTGAATCTTTGATCAGATTGTCATCAGACATTAGGAGCTAAGGTTTTCTGTTGTAATCAGATGTACCACTAGCAAGAATATATTTTCTCTCAATGCTACTGAAATAGTATACAACCCTCCTAGGCCCTTGGCTAATGAATACCTTGAAGGAATAATTCAACTAAACTTTGTTGGTTAGTTATCACCTGTCATAAACAACATGATACACCATTTCCTCTGCCTCCCATACTTCAGTTCTTTAACTATGGATAGTTCCACATAGCTCTGTGCCCAACTTGTAATCAATGCAAGAACATGTTTTTCAGTAATTTTTAAGCATGTAGTTTTCTTTTTGTTCTAGTTGAGTGGTTCTTGATGACCAGACCTATTTAATATGTACAGCTGTAGTAATGGAACCTGATGCAGAACAAGGACAGAGACATTCTTGAGGGTCTTGTAAATGCACATATGAACTTGGGCAGGGTTGTGCACTGGCCAGTGTGTACATAGTCTAACTCTTTTTGGAGTTGGCCACAATGAGTAAACAGTAGACCCATGCACTTTTTATTTGGGGTCACTTTTAAAAAATTGTAATTGGAACTAACAAGCCAAATAGTATATAACCGAAAGAATGCCAAGAATGTACAGTTAAGCATGAACAGAGAGAGTCAGACAAGAAGGATCAAGAGAGAAGGTAGCAGGGAAACAAATGGGAGGGGGAGTCACAGACACATTTCTTTAGCTGCCCCAAATCACTACTGATCTAGGCAGCCAAGTTCCTCTCATCAATAACCATACTGTTTCTAACTGGCAGAATTCCACAAATATGTGTTGTGGCTCCCCTTCAAAGCTCAGCTCCCACAGAGGGATGATAATCACTTTCTCTTATTTCCATCTGCTGTCCAAGGTTCAAGTCAGCATATCATCCTCTGAGAACATCATTCCTTCTAAATTGTGTCACTTTGATAGTAAATTCCAGTGTAGTACTTGACTGCAATTTCTGTCATTGCAGAAATGTGCTGTTTTGTACATTTTCTAGAGCACTTTGATAATAATCATGTGGCTTGATCTGGATCTGGGAACTGACTGTCTTCAACAGTCCTGTTCTTGAAGAACCTTTTGGCTATGCAGACTGTTTTGGATCCTTCCTTTATAGGAACAAACGGTAATACTTTCAGAATAAATCTTATGCCCAAGTGTTTCTGAGGTGTGTGCACAAGGGCAGAGATATAGAGAATGTGAAAGCAATTTAACTTGCAAATCCTGATGACACAAAATAGTCTTTCTCCTCCATATTTCTAAACCCTTTTAGTATGTGGATATATAAAGATGAAAATACAAGCACTTCATGTCTGTTTGGTTTGAATCAGCTAGCACTCAGATTCAGGAAAAGAAGGCTGTGAACATGGGGTTGCCAGTTAGGGAGATAAAAGGGAAATGCAAGGAAATAAGACACTTGGAGTTCATCATGGAAATGGCCAGAATAGGGCTTTTGACTTAGGCAAAGCTTCTAGTACCGTTGTTCCCAAACTTTGGCATGAATCAGAATGAGTAGAGCTGCCTCACAAAATACAGAAGCTCAGTTAAATATGGATTTCAGTGAAACGACAATTTTATTTTTTAAAATTTCAAATGAATATTTATTTCATAAATTGTCTGCAGAATGAGAAATATTTTCAGGGGAAGAGATAGACATCACATAATGATAGAATGTCAACTCTACAAGAAAACATAAAAATTCTAAAATCCTAATACAGGCAACATTGACAAGGATATTTATGTAGTGCTTGTAAAGAGCAAGTATGTATGGAGTATGAATTTTGATACTTTAAAACTTACTCAGCTTTGTCTATTGTTTGATGTCTATCAAACTGCCATATTTCTGCTTTCTACATTGGATAGTAAGTCACAGTGATTATTAATAACTTCTTCATGCTCAATTCCATAACCCATAATGCTGTTTTTCTTGGGAAATTTTCTATATAAATGGCCTTAGAAAGGGAACTTTCTAAATATTTAACTTATATTATAAGTTCATATAACTTAATTTATAAAATTCTAGTTTCCTTCACAAAATATGTTTCTTTAACTTTTTTGAAAATCTCAACTGGCTATCTTCCTTCAACTATTGTTTACTTTCATGGCGGGAAAAGAGGGAAGCCTACTTTCTCTTCCTATTTAGGTGATTGATTTTCTGTTGAAGGCCTTGAAAGTGTGTTTTGTTTTGTTTTGTTTTGTTTCTTGTTTATTTCTGATCTTCTTAAATTTTACTCTGAGATGACCGGTGTGGATTTTTTAAGTCTATGTGTCTTACATAGCTCTCTGTGCTGACCTGTAATGTGTGACCTTTTGTCCCTCTTCAACTGGAGATTGGGAAACTTTCTCATTTTCTCCTGTTGCTATAATGATTAACACAACCTGGTTGCTCAGAATAACATACATTATGCTCTTATGGGCTAAAGGTCAGAGTCTGTAATCAAGTGTGGGTGGGGCTGCGAAGGCCTAGGTCTTTTCCTCACAAATCATTTTTTAGTATTAAACATGCCCCATTCAATAATTGAGACATGCTTATACTAAAAATATGATATAATTTATCTAAAAATTCAAATTTAATTGTATGTCCCATATTTTTATTTGCTATACCTGCATAGAGGGCCTGTTCAAACAAGCCCAGAGTTCTTTACTCTGTAGATGTGGGGTGGAACCCAAGAATCTGCATGTCTAACAAGCAGTTTCCAGGTGGTGATGATGCTGCGGCTCCATGGATACCCTTTGAAAATTGCTGCAACAAATCTAATGTGTCTAATGTGACATTACTGTATCTCTGGTAGCCCTGCACTGGGAATTGCCTGCCTGAGGGACACTCTGTGAACTCTGGCTGTCTTCCCTCTGCCCACTGTTTTCCTGCTTCCATGGAAAGTGTGCAACTCTCCATTTTCAAGAAGAAGCACCAAGTGTTCCTGTGATTTAGCATGCTTATTTAATGCTTATTAAATTTAGATACTCATTTAAATTTAATTGAAAGGGCTCATTTTCCCATGGCCCTATCCTCACCAGCTCTCTTTAGAATACTTAGTCCAGAAGCATGAGGCAGGTAAAGGGGCTGGACAGGTTCATGGCCACTTATATAATATTGGTTCTGTGTGTGGGTGACAGTCAACACAATACCGTCACCATTGCATTTCTGAAGGCTTGCTACATATGAGCTATTTTTGTATTGTAGGAAACACATCTACCATTTTTAAATGAAAGGCATTTGTGCCTCATCAACATTTGTAATTGAGCTGTTGCTAAATATTTTAAATTTGTCAATGTCTTGCTCATTGGAAGTAGAATACCTGCTCTTGAACTCACATTATTCTAACTAGCCAGAGGTGCTCAACGTGATACCCAGCCATGGACTCACATTCTGACAAAGACTTCTCCAGGTTACTCCTGGCTGGAAGTTGTGTGTTTTAGTCTGTGGGGGCTGCCATAATGTTCTGTCCTGTGGACCTCTAAGTTTTGTGTCTTGAAGTCCCAACTGCCAAAACCTCAGAATGTGACTGTATTTGGAAAGAGAATCTTTAAAGAGGTGATTAGGGTAATATAAGGCCCTGTGGGCTTTAATTCAATATGACTGGTGTCCTTATGAGAGGAGATTAGGACAAAGACACAGGGAGATGGCCATCTGCAAAGCTAAAAAGAGATGCTTTGATCTGTTGACTATTTTTTTTTTTTGAGACAGAGTTTCACTATGTTGCCCTTAGTAGAGCGCTATGGTGTCACAGCTCACAGCAACCTCAAACTCTTGGGCTCAAGAGATCTTCTTGCCTCAGCCTCCCAAATAGCTGGGGCTACAGGCACCTGCCACAATGCCTGGCTATTTTTTTGTTGCAGTTGTTTAGTTGCCCCAGGCCAGGTTTGAACCCACTACCCTCAATGTATGTGACTGGCACTGTAACCACTGTGCTATAGGTGCTGAGCCTGTTGACAGTTTTATCTCCAGCCTCTAGAACAGTGAAAAAACAAATTTTTGCTGTGTAAGCCCCCCCAGTTTGTAGTACAATAAGACTTCTCTTAACTTTGTCAATAATTTATTGGAAAGCATGACTTAAGCAAGATGACACATAACAAAACCAATTTCCCTATAGGTTAAGAGAATTATTTGCCCAATATTTTGTGAATCGGTGAGAGACAGTGATTGCAGCAGTGGTGGGTTAAATCAGGGAATAAATGTTCACAAAGCAAAAATTGCCAGGAGAACCTCCTGCTACCAGGCAGTTCAAAATCAGCAATTACTAATGTGACAGCTGGCTGAGTGCTTTCCTATTGCATTGTTTACTGTCATGCATCTCTTCAATTATGGTAGACTTGATGAACTTTTATTTGACAATAATTTGTATTAATTAATTCATTCACTCATTCACTCATTTTTCAACCAATTATTCTAGTCCAGGGTTTTGGGTGGCCAGAGCCTTATCCCAGCAGGTCAGGGTGCCCTGACACACACACATTCACTCACACAGGGACCATGTAGACATGCCAGCTCACATAATGGTCACAGCTTTGGGATGGGGAGAAAACCAGAGTGCCAGGAGAAACTCACATATACTTGGGGAACACGTGCAAACTGTACACAGTCAGCAGCTCCTCAATATTAGTTTTCTCCTTATCAACCTTATCCCGAAACGAGTTTTTCTAGACAGCTGTATCGTGTTACAGGAGCTTGAGCAGACTAAATCACCATGTGAGTGCAGGTTTTCCCTTGCAATGGAGACTGAATAACACACACATATCCCAGATAGGAAATTTAAAATTAGGATTCCATTTGAAAGAGCAGGAAATTTTCCACTTATATAACCTATCATTGAGGATCTCCAGTTACCTGTTTCCACAGATTTTACTGTTTTATCCTTCAATTCCTCTCTGCCAGTAGCAATTAAAGATCACAAAAGAGCACAAATCTGAGGGGTATATACCCTGGGGCCATGGGACAGGAACTGCTGTCCGACTCCCACCCCTGCTCTCTGCGAGTTATCATTTGGTTCCACTAAGAATCACCCTTAAGAGTGAGCTTGCTCATTATTTTTCTTATTTCTTGCCACAAGATTTATTTGTCCTCATCTTGCTGTTGACAAATCATTCTTTGATTATTTTTTTCCTGAGACAGAGTCTCAATATGTTGCCCTCTGTAGAGTACTGTGGTGTCACAGCTCACAGCAACTTTCAACTCTTGGGCTTAAGTGATTCTCTTGTCTTAGCCTCTCAAGTAGCTGGGACTACAGGCACCCACCACAATGCCTGGGTATTTTTAGAGACGGGTTCTCGCTCTTGCTCAGGCTGGTCTCTGTCTCAGCCTCCCAGTGCTGGGATTACAGGCTTGAGCCACCATGCTGGGCCCTGAAGTTGAATTCTTTTTTTTCTTTTTTGAGACAGAGTCTCACTATGTCACCCTTGGTAGGCTGCCATGACATCACAGCTCACAGCAACCTCAAATTCTTGGACTTAAGTGATTCTCTTGCCTCAGCCTCCCAAGTAGCTGGCACTACAGGTGCCTACCACAACACCTGGCCACATTTTGTTGCAGTTGTCATTGTTGCTTAGCTGGTCTGGGGCAGTTCCAACCCACCAGCCTTAGTGTATGTGGCTAGCACCGTAAACACTGTGCTATGGGGCACCAAACCTGAAGTCAAATTCTTGATCCTTATTCTTTCCATATCTCTTAGAAACTTCTAGAAATCATTAAAAAGAATTAATTATAAAGCTTGCACTTAACAATTAAAATTCTTGGTTAAAAAATCATTGGGTGAGGCCGGGCATGGTGGCTCATACCTATAATCTTACCACCCTGGGAAGCTGAGGCGAGTGGATTGCCTGAGCTCAGGAGTTCGAGATCAACTTGAGCAAGAGTGAGACCCCTATCTCTAAAAAATATCTGGGTGCTATGGCGTGCCTGTGGTCCCAGCTACCAGGGAGGCTGAGGCAAGAAAATCACTTTGAGCCCAAGAGTTTGAGGTTGCTGTGAGCTATGATGCCATAGCACTCTACCGAGACTCTGTTTCAAAGAAAAAGAAGAAAAACACATGGGGTGTACAAATAATCAAGCCCACCACAAACTTTTTGAAGACTACAATCCTATGGTTACCAGTAGAATTAATATATTATATGTATTTGTGATTCTCCCTTTTAATCATCATCCTGATTCATACTACTCAAAATTCCAATTTAATTATATTAGTTTTCTCTAATATAAATAATTACATATTTAATTATCTTCACTTCTCCCAAAATAGCAGCCATTCTCTTTGATTAACCTAGCTGAGTCATATAAAACCTTATGCTTATCTTGGTGTCAATTGCAAGCATATTTTAGTTTTAAATGGAAATAACTCACATTGCACTGTGCAAAAAATAAGGAATGAAGATGGGAGATGACAGATGGCTAGGAAATTAATTTCACAAGTAAATGAATCCTCTACTGACTCTGACAGACAAGATGTGAGAACAAGAAAGCAAAAATAAGACCCTTTCATATTCCTAGGCTTTATTTTGCATGTGCCTATCACTTCTATACAAAAGGTTCCTTATTAAATAAAGATTTATAGTTTACTAATGCTTTATTCATCACCAGTTTATTTCATTTAAAATTTTATGGCGTTTGAAGTCTGAATGCCACAGCCAAGTTTGGGTCATTAACGATTTAAGGTGGGAGTCTTCTCACGAAGACAAGGATGTCAGTGAAAGGTAGAGAGGAACCCTGACCCACAGATATCCAAGTACGTGATCAAGAGTGAGTTAAAAGAAAAAAAAATGCACATAAAAAATCCCAAATAAAACAACAATAATAAAAAGAGTGAGTTAGTCCTGGACAACTTGACAAAGTAGGACCTGGTGATAATCAGTCCAGAGGCACTGCCATGGCGCCCCCCAGTGGAAAGCCTCTGGAGAGAAAGGGTTGAGCTGTGTCAGTAATTTTGGAAGTCTGGTCCCTGGGCCAGCAGCATCTTCATCCCAGGGAGCTTGTCAGAAATGCAAATTCTCAGGCCTCACCCCAGACCTGCTAAGCCTGAAACTGGGATGGGCAGAGCCCAAAGATCTGTGTTTTAACAAGCCCTCTGGGTGACACTAATGCATGTTCAAGTTCAAGAGGCACAGTCTTATTCTAAAGATGGGCTGGAAACGTGGCTCCAGGCACAATGGCTGTGGCCATAACCTCTATCTAAAGAAAGTTACAGAATTAAAAACTATCCATGAGGGAACCAGTAACAGCATTTTAAGGAAAAAATAATTCTGAACACCGGTCTACAAGCAATTCTTGGGATAGTGTGAGTCCTAACAGAACAGAAACTGTGATAGGCAATTGTGTTCCCCCCAAATTTCATACGTAGAGTACAGGGGGGAGGAGGTTGGTGGTATCTCTTCATCTGATTTCCTGGCTGCTCCGACCACTAACTCAATCACATTTTACTTCCCTCTGAAGCCTTCTTCTCAGAGCCAATAGTTCAGAACCAAATACCCAGTCATTTTTAGATATTTTGGAAAGCATTAGACCCCAGAATCTCAGAATATGACTGTGTTTGGAAATAGAGCATCTAAAAAGGTAATCAAGTTAAAATGAGGTCATACAGGTGGTGGCCTCTAATCCAATATGATTGGTGTCTTTCCAAGGACACAGACACATATAGAGGGAAGACCAAGTGTGGCCACAGGGAGAAGACATCTGTCAATACACCAAGGAGAGGCCTCGAGAGAAAGCAACTTTCAACACCTCAAGCTCAGACGTTCAGCCTCAGAACTATAAGAGAATGAATGTCTGTTGTCTCAGATGCCCAATCTGTGGCACTTTGTTGTAACAGCCTCAGAAAATTACAGGTATAGTCAACAGTATTCCTTCATAAACGCAATAGTGGCTTGAAATGGGAGTTCATGACCCTACCCTCAAAGTACATACAGTAAGATCAAAACATGTACATGTAAGTTGATGGATGAAGTATTCAAGGGTGGACATCACTTTCATATAAGAAGTGCAATTTCAAGTCCCGGTGTCCATTGCACACCTTTCAAGTCCAAAGGAGAATACAAATAGGATGGGAGTTAAGGCAAGAGAAGCATGCCCCTTCCTCATGGCACACTCCAGTCATTCCAGGAATGATGCCAAGCACACAAGCACTGGCTGTGGGAAAGCCCGTAATGCTGATTCTGCATAGTGCACCACTATCCCCACCACGTCAGAGTGGTTCATGTTGTTTTATGTAGTGAATTACTACTGTCTGCTTATGTTGACATATTCATCCCAAGTGAAATAGCTTATGAAAGAAACAGACTTCCCACGAGGTGTTAACTTCCATTGGGCAACTAATTCATGTTCCTGTTTAGGATAATAAACAAATAAAAGATTCAAGATGGTAAAGATGAACATAATATATCAAGATTACAAACAACAGCAGCTTCCTCTGGGGAGGGCTGGGATGTGAGGAAGGTAGGCTCCTGCAGGTGCTCCCTGCTTTCCTCCAGAACTGAGGCTGCCCCCACCCAGGCTGGAATACCACTTCTTGATGCCTCAGGGGAGCAACCCATCCCAGGAACTGCCCTCTGTCAGCTCTTGTCCCTTTTCTGGGTGGCAGTCTGGATCCAATGACTATTGGATGAAGGGGACAATATTAGGCAATTCAAAAGGGACAATCTTAGCCAGAGTTCAATCTGGACAACTACCTATGGAGAAGAAACAACAGTGGTTCCTTGAGGTGGCACCAGGCTGAATATTCTTCAGCAATGCTTCATGAAATGTGCCAAAGGGTGTCAAACAGGACTCTAGGATCCTGGGCAACAGGCAGTGTGTCCTGCCCATCCCTCTCCTACCACCGTCCTGGCCATCATAGGGGACATTTGCATTCTTCTCTGGAAGTGGAGAAAGCAATATGTAATAACTTTCTTAAATGACAAGTATGTGTCTTGGCCATGAGCTAAAAGGCACTGGACTTAGACACAGGAAAGCTTGCAGTGAACCTTAATATTTCACTTCCCTATGAGCATGTGAACTGATTCAAATCAGTCTTCCAAGTGATGGCCTCTTAATTAGTGATTTCCAATTTCCCATTGATGCCTCCTTTCCCTGTACAAAGGTATCTAAAAATGACTGGGTATTTGGGTGGCATCTGTGGCTCAAAGGAGTAGGACACCGGCCCATATACCGGAGGTGGCAGGTTCATACTCAGCCCCTGCCAAAAACTGCACCAAAAAAAAAAAAAAAGACTGGGTACTGAACTAGTGGCTCTGAGAAGCAGGCTTCTGAACTAGTGGCTCTGAGAAGCAGGCTTCTGAACTAGTGGCTCTGAGAAGCAGGCTTCAGAGGGAAGTGAAATATGACTCAGTTAGTGGCCAGAGCAGCCAGGAAATCAGATGAAGAGATACCACCAACCCCCGCGCCCCACCCCACTCCAACCCACCCCGCCTCCCCCCCCTTGTACTCACAGCTGTCCTTTCCCCAGAACATACTTAATCTCTTCCCATCACTTAGGGATTTTGCATAAATTTGCATGAAGTTTCTGTCATCACCCCTCAACTCTAATAAAAAAAATTCCAAAGCCTTTTCTCATCATTCCAAGTTAGAAGTCCAGGGACCTATATTGTACAGTGCCTGTGTCATTTGTGGGCTTTGAGACTCCTCAAGTGCCAAGTATGGTCCCGTCTGTCCCCGTTCCTTCCCTATATTTCCGTGGAGCATCTTTCCATGGTTCAGGCATGAGATCGGATTTCCTCCTTTGCATTTATAAAAGTGCATTTCTTAGAAGAGCTATGTAGTAAATGCTGATTAATGCACTTAAAGAATTTTTTTATTAAACAATCTGGCTTATCATTTGTGAATATATTACTTAAGTCTTCCTTTAGGACTGAGACAAATTCCCACTCGGGTGCCCCCTGAGTCCCCCCACCAAACACCACTACCAGTAGCTTCTCCCTTTCTGGGCACACACAGTCCATGGGCAATATACATATATTCTGCCCATATGTTCTTTGACTTCATTTTCTTATATGCAAATCAAGACCAGATTCACTACCTTGTTAAAGGATTTCAAGATGTTTAGCATTTGCATGAGGAAGAAACACCAGGGTATGGAAGCAGACTAGATTACTATCTTCTTTCCATTTCTTACCTTCTGTTTACTGAGTAGTGGACAGTGATCTTCTGGCTTCAGTCTGTAAGTAGGATGTCTACTGACTGAAAGATGACTCTTGAAAAAAATAATTTTATGTTTCTTTAAATTGCCCCTACATATCTTATGTCTTTAATCAATGTGTCTATAAACTGAGCTTAGACCCAAGTACATTCCTTCTCTTTCTTCGTCACTATTTTTATTAATTAGTGTTACAAAATGGCATTAAAGACTGTCATTATCAAACTGTCTTTAAGAAAAATCAGTCTTTGGGTACAAAAATGGGACTTTCATATACAAAGGCAAAACTCTTTTAAAAATCAGATCAGGGAGGGAAATAGAGAAAATAATTAACTCCCAACTGTCTAAACATACATTAACTTTTTCCTTGTGCCTGTCTTACAAAGACGTGTCAGATAAAACCAGAGATGTTAATGCGAGAGGGTTGATCTGCCAGGTTATTTGTGGTGACACAAATTGAATGGTAATAAGAGGGAAGAAAAATAACTGCTTTTCCTCTTTAAAAAAAAAAAAAAAAACAAAAAACTCTGAAAGAAATGGAAACTCCTGTCTTCTTTAGAGGGATGGCAGGATTTTTTAGTCTGTTCAGGCTCTGTCAGGAGTGTAGCTGAAGAGCAGCGTGGTTTGAAAGATCAGTCTTGAAGGGCTGTTTGCCATGGAGGAGGGAGCAGTGGGGAGTCAGTGAACTAAGCTGCAGGTGTATCAACCTTAAGAACCATAAGAAGTTGTTCTACCATTGTTAGTTTTTCTCTGGCTCTGACGGGTCTGAACATTCATTAAGCGAAGAATAGAACTCTTCTTGCTTTTCTGGTTCTGTTAAAACTTTCCATTCAGGTTATAGAAGATTTCCAGTAGATAACATCTGACCTTTTACAAGGCCTCTAGCTGATGATCTGTTGATCTCTTGCACCACACCCCAAGTTACTGAGCTAAGACTTACACTCCCACGCTATACATGCACCAGGTGCTTTAAAAGAGGCCCTTGACCCTAACTCTGTGTTATCATCCTTCTTGGTGGCAGCCCATCTGCTTGTAGATGCTCTTAACAAATCTCTACTATTAACTCTACTTGGCCTGGTTTTGGGGCCCCTTCAGCTCTAACATCTAACATTTGTGCCTTCTATCCTAACACTGGTTCTTTCAGATGGTGACTAAAGGAAAATGAGCTAGATCCCTAATAAACTACATTAATTCATTCACACAGATTCCTTGCTTGGGGAATTAATATTCAAGAAAAGTGAGAGACTCTCTTCCTGGAGATCTTTAGAAGGAAAACCCAGAAATGGCAGCAGCCTAGTTTCTAGCTTATGAAATCTCATTGTAAAAAAACAGAAGCTAAAAAGTGAAACCAAAAACCTACAAACATCATTTACAAAAAGGTTAGGTGATAAGCAATCTTCACAGATATGAGAATAGAAACAGTGAAGGACAAACTGCCTACAAGCCCAGACCATCATGTGGTGACAGGAGAAAGTCCAGGGAGGTACCAGGGTAGCTGATGGAGGCCCAGGAGAATCAGAAGGTGTGGCTGGAACCAGGCCTGAAAGTGGAGAGCAGGAGCTGGTGCTGAGAAGGGCTTTTCCCCACCAATAATGAGGAGGAATGTGCCCCCCACTGGGGGATGCAAGGAAGACCAGGCCATCCCACAGCCTGGCCAAACCCAGTAGCTTTTCTTATTGGAAGTCCACATTAATTGAACTATAATCAAATAAGGATAAATTCTAGAAACTTCAATTAGATATACTTAAAAATGTACAATTATTGTATAAAAATCGAACTACTATGTACTTAATGGTTTTCAAAAAATGAAAATGTTTGTTAATTTTAAAGCTGGCTAACCTTTTAATGACTTCTGCTTTCTGTTGGAAAGCATGTGAATATTTGGTTGCAGTATGGAGGTCTACAGTTTTAGTTGATCCTCTAGCTGGGTATCACTCATTTGTCACCTTAAAGGCATCTTGATTTGGGTTAGGTCACAGGATTAAGCAATAAGTGCTTGAAAAGCAAGATAGCATTTTCCCAGTATGTTGCTGAAGGTGTGAGTATTCTGATGCATTTTTCCATATTTCTTTTTTTTTTTTATTGTTGGGGATTCATTGAGGGTAGAGGAACCAGGTTACATTGATTGCATTTGTTAAAGTCCCTCTTACAATTGTGTCTTGCCCCCAAAAGGTGTGTCACACACCAAGACCTCACCCCTTCCCTCTCTCTGTTATTCCTTTCCCCTATCCCTCCCTCCTTCTTTCTTTCTCTGTCCTCCTCTTCCCCCACCTCCATTGTGTCATTAATTGTCCCCACATCAAAATTGAGTACATAGGAGTCATGTTTCTCTATTCTTGTGATGCTTTACTAAGAATAATGTGTTCCACTTCCATCCAGGTGAATACAAAAGCTGTAAAGTCTCCATTTTTTTAATGGCTGAATAGTATTCCATTTGGGTACATATACCACAGCTTGTTAATCCATTCCTGGGTTGGTGGGCATTTAAGCTGTTTCCACATTTTGGCAATTGCAAATTGAGCTGAAATAAACAGTCTAATGTAAGTTTCCTTATGATAAAAGAATTTTTTTTCCTTCTGGGTAGGTGCCCAGTAATGGGATTGCAGGATCAAATGGGAGGTCTGGCTTGAGTTCTTTGAAAGTTCTCCATACTTCCTTCCAAAAAGGTGTTAGTTTGCAATCCCCCCAGCAGGGTAAAAGTGTTCCTTTCTCTCCACATCCATGCCAGCATGTACAGTTTTGAGATTTTGTGATGTGGGTCATTCTTGCTGGGGTTAGATGGTATCTCAGGGTGGTTTTGATTTGCATTTCTCTAATAATTAGGGATGATGAGCATTTTTTCATA
>CAUYTI010019165.1:0-20723 GCA_963575145.1 Galago senegalensis | reverse complement strand
AGGCGCCCGCCACAACGCCCGGCTATTTTTTGGTTGCAGCCGTCATTGTTGTTTGGCGGGTCCGGGCTGGGGATTCGAACCCGCCACCTTAGGTGTACGTGGCTGGCGCCTTAGCCGGTTGAGCTATAGGCACCGAGCCGGGAGACTCCATCTTGCCAGAAGGGACAGGTTCCAAGTGACCTCAGAGTGGGTCACGAGGTGGGGAGACTCAGAGTGAGTAAGAGGTCATGGGGCTTGATGGGGTGCAGCTCATACCTCATCAGCATTGCTGCTGTGTAGGCCAGAAGCCCAGTGGGGCAGAGAGGGTCCTGCCCCAGCCTCTCCACTGTAGACATCATCCTCCTTCCCTGTGTCCCTGTGTCTCTGTCCAAATTCCCCTTTTCTAGGGACAAGAGTGTAGCCTGTCAGGCTAGGGTCCACCCTAAAGGCCTCATTTTAACTCATGTTCCTCTGTAAAGACTCTGCCTCCAGACAGGGCCATGTTCTGAGGGCTCCAGCAAAGGAACCTGAGAGACACAGGTCAGAGCATAACACAGTTGTCACAGTTGTGACAGCTGTCGTCGTCACAGACATCAAAGTGTCACAGCCATCACGTCACAGGTGTCATGGTCATCAGTTGTCACATCATAATTGCCACAGTTGTCACAAGTGTCAGTCATCACATCATGGGTGTCAATCACAGGTGTCCAATTCAACACATCATAGGTGTCACAGCCATCGCAGGGGCCCTATTTGCCCAGCTCTCCCTGGGTTCCTTTTTGGGCCCCTGGGATGACTAGATTTTGTGTCTTTTCTTCTTTGCCTTGTCCCAGCACCTAGACTGTGTGGCCAATAAGCTTGTGTGGTCACCTAGGTTCAGATCTAAATTAAAATTTAAAAAGTTACAAATCTAGCTCCACAGTGGCAGCAGCCATACCTCAAATGCTCAGTAGTCACATGTAGCCAGTGGCTACCAAAGGGACAGCATGGACACAGAACAGTGCCAACAGCCCAGGAGATGCTACTGGGCAGGTCTGCCCCAAGATCCCAGGGAAAAGCTGACTTGGACCCTTGAGACAACTGGTTGGATAGGAACCACACTTTGGTCTGAGTCATTACTGTTTGGAGTGCCATTGGGAGGGTCATGACTACTGCTGGACAGTAGCCATTCCCTGCAGCTGGGAAGGAAGCCCTGTTCTGCCCAGGTGGGCGCTGGGGTCTGACAGGTGGGGTGAGGGAGGGCCCTGCCTGCTCTCTGAGCCATGCTTGGCCAGAGACGCTTCATCCAGTGCCACTGGGCAGGCCACTCCACACAGACCTGGTGACCCTGGTGATCTTGGTGCCCAAAAAGGAAAGAAGCATGATGTGCCCTCCCACTCCCACCTGTGGGCCAAGGGCCATCAGCTGCCACTGATACTCCTCTTTCTGCACCCAAAGCACCAGCACAGACCTCAGAGCACAACAAAGGCAGAAGGTTACCTGGGGAAGAAAATGGGCTGTGGGGTCCCGAACCCACGGGTGGGGAGGCCAAGGGGCCCAGGCAGGCAAATTACAGTGCCAGATGCCATGGGGCTTCCCCGAGGCCTCTCCAAGGTTGGGGTGGGGGACCCTCAGCTCCACAGCCACTGCCAGACGTTTCCCACAGCACAGGAAGGCAAGCACTGAGCCCATCGTGCATGGTTACCCTCCTCTCAAGTAAACAAGTTCCAGATCTAAGTGTGAAGTGCCCCAGTGGCAGAATCCCTCAGACTGGAGGCTTAAATAACAGAGGTGAGTTTGCCACAGGTCTGGGGGCTAGAAGGCATTGCCAGGTGGGCTTCCCCCTTCTCGGCTGGCCAGGCCGAGCCCTGCCCATGTCCCACAGGCTGGGCCCAGAGTCCGTGATGGGCGTAAAGAAGAGGATGCAGAGAGATGCATGCGTCCTCTGGGTCCCAGCTTCCCTGAGAAGCTCCTCCCAACCTCGGAAACTTCCACCATCACGATGATATGCATTTGGTTTCGTGTGGTCTCTGAATCCTACCAGATTTTCTGTAGCAAGCGACTGTTGTTAAACTGAAATATTTGTTCAGCCACCTAAAACTGACCACCTGACACCCACAGACGCCTATGCCTTGCCCTTTGCAGAGGAAATTGACCACTGCCCCAGGGCCCAGCTGGGAGGTCCTGGCCCACGCAGAGCAGCAAGGTCACAGATGGACACATGGACAGCTGGGGGTGCCCACAGACCCCTGGAGAGTATAACGTGGAGCCTGCCCTGCCCACCTAGATGCAGGAGACCTAAACACACCTGGGCACAGAGATGTGCGGGAAGGAGCCAGTCTGAAAACTGCCAGAGGCCTAGAAGTAACCAGGCGTGGCACTGTGTGTCAGCAGCTGGACGTCTTATTGTCTTTAATTCCTGAGAAGGGACACCAAGAAAGGGGCCAGGGGAGGGGAGAAAACCTGGCCTGTGGAACAAGGGAGCCCAGAGGGCCCCTGGAATCCTTCACCACCCAACCAATACAAAAGGGCGATCCTGCCTGGTGGTGCTAAGAGGCCCATGAAGGACGCCCAGATCTGAGCTGAGAGGAAGGGGTATTTACACCCCTACACCACCCTTGTCTGCATCTCTCTCACCCTCTCTTTTCCACAAGAGGGAGCCGCTTCGACTCTTTGGAAATGCTCTATACTTTCTCTGTTCTTCCTAAATACAGTCTGTCACCCTGAGACTTCTCTAGGTTCCCTTCACTTACTCTCCATGCTGAATGGCTCCGCTCCAGTTTTATTTTCAGTTTCCACCCACTTTTGCTTTCGATTCCCACTATGCTTCAGTTGAACTTTCGAGCTCAGCCAAATAATCAAACCAGGTCACCTGAGTTCAGGGAACCAGGACCCCTGACTCCCACCCAGCATCTCTGTGTTTTGGTGGTTTTATGATTCCTTACTTTTTTTTTTTTTTTGAGGTGGAGTTTTGCTTTCTTGCCCTCAGTAGAGTGCCATAGCATCACAGCTCACATCAACCTCCAACTCTTGGACTCAAATGATTCTCTTGCCTCAGTCTCCTGAGTACCTGGGACTATAGGCACCTGCCACAACGCCTGCTATTTTTTAGAGACAGGGTCTTGCTCTTGCTCAGGCTGATCTCGAACTCGTGAGCTCAAGCAATCCACCTGCCTCAGCCTCCTAACAAGTGTGAGCCCCCACACCTGGCCTGATTCCTTACTTTTAAAGTCAAATCCTGGGCAGTGCCTGTGGCTCAAAGGAGTAAGGTGTTGGCCCCATATACCGGCCAAAAACTGCAAAAAATAAAAATAAATAAATAAATAAAGTCAAATCCTAAGAATAAAATGAACAGGGTATCTCTGCATGCAGAAGCACTGCCCAACCATGAAGGGCAGGGGGTTGAAGCTGGCACACACCCACCACAACACTGCCCTGTGCGGTGTGTGAGTGTGTGTGTGTGTGGTTCATGTGCGTGTGCAAAGTGTGTGTGCATGCGTGTGTGGTGCGTGTGCAGTGTGTGCATGCATGTGCGCACGTGTGTGTGGTATGTGTGTGCGTGGGTGGGCACACACAGACTTGCAGGGATCCCTAAAGAGATTTTCATGGTAGCAGTTTCTGAGCACTTTTTCTTTTTACTGTGATGACTGATTTTATGTGTCAGCTTGGCTGGGCCACGGTGCCCACGCATTTGCTCAACCATTATTCTAGATGGCTTGTGAGGGTGTTTTGGATGAGACCGACATCCAGATCAGTGGACTCTGAGTAGCGCAGGTGACCCCCATAATGTGGGTGGGCTTTAGCCAGTCAGTGAAGGCCTGAATAGGACAAAAATGGCCTGGTCTGACCATATCTCAACCTTACTCCACCCGCAGCAAATAGCATCCAGGCTGCAGGCGCCTGGGTAAGGTGGGGATAGAGTGTCCTGGGTGGGCCACAGCCCTCAGTGGTCACTCTTTCCCTAACCGCAGCTGGGGGTGCCTCTGGGGTCCACAGAGGAGCAGCCCTGAGCAGCAGGAGTGTTAGGAGGGTGGTCCAGGTTGCTGCACCTTTCAGGAGTCCTTGGGAAGGGAGCACAGGGGATGTTATCTGAAAGAGGAAGTTCCCTGGTCAAAAATATCTCTTCTGAGAAGTCTGAAAGCCACCTTGCAGAGAGTAAATTAGATGAAGAATGACTCCTCCTGGGAGGCTGCTAGGTGTGAATTGATTCAATCAAACTGGCCTCCTCCAACAACAGAGACCCATGCCAGGGCCCTCCAGCCCAAGAAAGGCCTATGTGGGGCATTTAGTTCAGCCCTGGCCTTCCCTCCTGTTTGAGTTTTCTTGTACTTATGGCATTGTGGTAAAATACATAAAACATTTTCCATTTCAGTCATTTCTGAGTGCCCCGTTCGCTCTGCTCACCTTGCTGTGTGGCCATCATCCCCAGCTTCAGAATGTTCTCATCTTCCTCAACTAAACTTGTCCCATGAAACATTAAATTCCACATCCCCTCCCCAAGCCCCTGGCACCCCATGCTACCTTCTGTCTATAAACTTCACTTAGTAGGAGCCTCCTATGAGTGAAATTATTTATCTTTTTGTCTGAATTATTTCATTCAGCACAATGTCAGCAAGCGTCACCAGGTTGAAGCATGTGATGAATTTCTTTCCTTTTTAAGGCTGAATAATATCCAATTATATGTGTTGTCAAAAGAAAAAAATGCAACATATTTACTTACATATCACATTAGCTTTTAGCTGAGAGGAAGGGCTAGTTAGTGGTGGGAAGGAGGAAACAGAACAATAGGAAAAGCTGACAGGTTGACATCAGTTCCTTCAGGTTACTTTTTCACAGGACCAAAATGGAGGGGATGTCTGTGCTGACCCAGGTAGACCAGATCTCCTGTTTTCAGGGAAAACTCACATGTTTTAGAATCTATCTGCTTCTTTGAGGTGACTCCAATATTGTTTAATCTGGTGTCTCTTGGACCCAGGGCAGGAGCTCAGGCCAGAATAATGAGCTCCCTAATTTGTGCTTAACTGTAGACCAGTTATGCACCATGTTTTCTGATCCATGCAGCCGCCCATGGACACTTGGGCTTCTACTCTTCTTCTTCTTCTTTTTTTTATTAACTAATTTTTATTTTTTTTATTTTTTGTTGTTGCAGTTTGGCCAGGGCTGGGTTTGAACTCACCACCCTTGGTATATGGGGCTGACACCCGACTCATTGAGCCACAGGCACCACCCTGGGCTTCCACTCTTTGTCTACTGTGAATGGCGCTGCTGCTGTGAGCACACTTGTGCAAAAACATGTTCAAGTCCCTGCTTTCAACTCTTGTGGATATCCCTAGGAGTGGATTTGTTGGATCAGATGGTTTTAATGTGTTTTGTTGGGGTGGGGGACTGTTAGGTAGTTAGTACAATCTGGCTTTCAGCTTGGCACCTATAGCTCAGTGGCTAAGGCACCAGCCACATACACCAGAGCTGGTGGGTTTGAACCCAGCCCAGGCCTGCCAAACAACAATGACAACTGCAACCAAAAAAATAGCTGGGCATTGTGGCGGGCACCTGTATCCCAGCTACCTGAGAGACTGAGGCAAGAGAATCGCTTAAGCCCAAGAGTTTGAGGTTGCTGTGAGCTGTGATGCCACAGCAGTCTACCCAGCTTGAGACTGTCTCAAAAAAAAAAAAAAAAAAAAAAGAATCTGGCTCACCTAGGGGAAAGGATAAGAATGGGACCCAGGACCCCATCTGGGTGCTGCCCTCCTTGGTCCTTTCTGGAGTGAGTGCCCACAGCTGGGGAGGAGAGAGTGTCCTGCCAATCTCCCAGTCAGAACTCAGCTGCCGACTGCAAAAGGAACACAACCTCCCAGCCCACGGGCTTAGCAACAGGTGCCCAAGAGCCTGGACAGGGCCCAGAATAGCCTTGAGGTCAGCTATAATGTCATGACCTCTGAACCAGGAGGTGGGCCCGAGCCCATGCATATAAAACAGAACTGCTGGCCAGAACAAAGGCCTTTCTTGTCGCAACAAGGGGGCCGTTTGCTACATATGGTGAATGTATCTTCTCTTCCTCAATAGACTTTGTTTCACACTTGCCTTACTTTGGGGTGTCTGATAATTTTTTCGCCAAAAGTGCCCCAAGAACAGAGGACACAGGCAGCTGCCTGAACGCACAGGACCCCCACATGCTCCCTGCTGCTCAGCTCTCATTCCCGCAGCGCTGCATGGGACTCTAGTTTCTCATATCCATGACACTGTGATCCTGTTTTGTGCTGATGGCTGTTCAGGCAAGTGCACAGTGGCCTCTGTGGCCTGTGGCTTTGACTCACTTCCCCATGATCCCTGCTGCTGAGCATCTTTTCATGTGCTTTTTAACGATTTGTGGTTCTCAACCTTCCTAATGCCACAACCCTTTAATACAGTTCCTGTGGGTTGCAACAGTGGTTGAGAATTGGTGTCTTTATAGAAGAAACTTCCATTCAAGTCCTTTGCCCACTTTGAGTTGGTTTGTTTTTTGTTGTTGAGCTGTGGTTGTTCCTTATAGACTCTTTATATAGATTAGTCCCTGTCACATCTGTGATGTGCAGACATCTCCTCCCCTCTGTGGCCTGTGACCTACTCTGAGGAGCGTCTCCTTGGAGACATCTTTGCATTCCCCGCCCTCACACTTCACCCTACAGTAGCTGACACCCATGACACACAGCTGGGACCCCAATCCCATGTCCTTGTTTTGGGGGCACAGACCTCTCCCATGGAGCAGCTGGGTTGATGGGTGCCTACCCAGGGCAGTAAGGTCTTTGGCAGAAGGGGGGTGGGGCCTAGGCAAGCTCCTCTGGGTCCAGGGTCTGCCCTGAAGCCCCCACAATAGGTTAAGGCAGAAAGCACATCCCCTAAAACAGGTGTTCTCACAGGAAGTGATCTTGTGTAGGGACGGGCCACTTCGACAGGAGATGTGAGAAGCAGGGGTGACCCAGGCCACTGAAGGCTGAGGCAGGAAACCCAGCCCAGGGCCAGCCCCACCGCAAGGACCCTGGTTCAAACTACAGCCGGGCTGCAATTCTCTTTTGAGTGTTAAATCCTTTATTTAAAGAAAATTCTGACACACAAAGGGAGTTAGTCTCAAATCCCATGTTCTCCTCCCGTGGAAAAAGGAGACAAATTAAACATTAAGTAGCAAAGAAGAGAAATGACCACTGTATGTTCAAGCACTTTCTTTTAAAGCCAAGTTAAAAATCACCAAGGCCAGAATTCTTTAAGAGCAAAGTGACAGAATTAGGGCTTGTTCCGCCCTGGGATAGCGGGAGGCTACTTACAGATTAACAGAAGGGCCAAGCTCCATAAAATATTTAAGCAAAAAGAAAACAGAATCCGCCCAGCAAGGCGGTGGGTTCTCAGACACCAGAGCTGGGCAGTTAGATGCTCCTCCTGCCCTCCCAGGCAGCCCTGGGAGAAAAGCTCCACACAGCTCAGGAAACGGGGTTTTCCAGACTTAACCTGGGGCAGAGACCTAGGCCCCAACAAAGGACAAAGCTCCACAGAGAGTGCAGGGTGGGGACAGTGGGGCCACTCTTACCCTTCCCCATCCCAGGAGGCAGGCTCTGGCCAAGACCCCTCTGACATGAGTTTGTTCCAATCCAGGCTCAGGCAACGGACTCCTCACAGCTGCCTTAGGTAGCAAAACCCACAGCACACTGAACAGATGCACACAGATAGACACAGGCACCCGGGGCACTTGGCCTGCCCTCACCAAGCTCATTTAACAGCCTCCCTCTAAAGACCCTGGAGTGTCCTCTAATAGCCCTGAAGACAGCTTCATTTAGCTTCTGGATACAGTTTTGAGTTGCCCCGCCAGCCACAATAATGGCTTCAGGGTAACAAAGGCCAACTCTCCAATGTGGGACTCAAAACTGGCCTTTGTCCCAGTGGAGGGAGTTGACACCACAAGGATGAACAAATCACTAATGCTAGGCCTAGGGGGCCAAGGGACTCCAGCTCACCTACAGTGCACTCAGGGCAGGCTGTGGCCTCCCTGGATATCCCTGTCCCCAGGGTACCTCTTTCACTTGGCTCTCCTCAACATAGGGACCCTCTCTTGTTCCCCATCCTTTCTGGCTGGAGGTCACTTAAGTTGACTATTCTTCACCTGCTCAGAGCTGGGTCTGTGACCACCATGGAACCACCCTCCAAAGACACTACCCTGGGTTTATCTGCCAGCACCCCTTCTCCAGGAAAGAGGGCAGAGTGTAGGCTGCAGCCACACTCACCTCTGCAGCCCCCAAACCATCTGTGAGATTCCATCCCCATCACCTCATGGCTATAGACCCTTCCTGTGGGACTGGAATGAGCTGTGATCACCTGTCCCTGTCTCACCCTCCTGCCCAGTTGTACTCCAGTCTCCTACCTCTGTGCTCCCAGGACACAGCCATGTCTGGGGAGCAGTTGGCCACCTCTGGCTACAGGTGCACTGTAGACACACTGTCATCACTGACTTTGGGAGTGGAAACCTCTTCTATCCCAGCACAAATGGTGCCATCCAAACACCACAGCTCAGAGAGCAAGGAGCCAAGACCCATGGGTTTGCTGGATAGAGCCAGGGGAGACGTGGCCTGAGCCAGCCATGCCAGACAAGGACCTGAAGGGCTACATTTACAACCTGAGGGATGGTGCAGGGAGGCCCCCACTGCAGACCAGTGCCTGCCACCCTGCACTAAGCACAAACACACCCAACCAGCCATGGCTATGAGCTTGACTTAGTCCAGCGTGAAGCATGGAAGAATTACTGACCAGCTTCAGAGTCCTACATCACGAGAACAGATGTCTCTAGAGAATTAGAAAGTTCACCTGGACCTCTGAGGCCACATATCTACAAGGAAAAGGCCACCTCAGGACAAATGCCCCACCCAGTGCTCAACTGCTGGCTCTGAGTGGGAGACACAGGAATACAGCTCTAGCTTGCTTTGCAAACTGACATTTGCCTTAATGTAATGTCAAATAGTAGGTCCTCAGTTTCCATTCAGTGGGCTCAACACAGTCATTCCATGGATGGGTGATGGCACCTGTTGCCCTGCAACACTCCTGTCATCCCCACACGGCTAGAGGTGGGCCAGGCAGGCAGCAGCACAACCTGGGCACAAGATCTGAAACCCCAGGACTGAGGAAGAGAAACAGCCCCTTGAGGGGCCCCAGAGGGTGGGTAGGCAAGGGGCCAACAGGCAGGGAGGAGGAAGGAGAGAGAGGGAGGGCAGGAGGGAGGGAGAAGCGACAAAAGGAGGAGGGGTCAGCAGGGAAGACCCCCTTGACCCAGCAGCTGCCCCCTATATACTAATCAGCAGCCAGAAGAATCACCCATTCACTCTTGGGCTCCACAGAGAAAACCAAGAGACTCCTTGGCTCAGTGCACTTTTGGAGGGTGCCCCAGACCTTCCCAACAGCAGCTGTTTGAGAAGCGGGTCCCTCTTATTCTGGCAGGGACCATGGCACCAAACACTGAACACCATAAGGCACTACTGCCAGAGCCCAAGAATTGGCTCCCCAGTGCTAGGAGGTGCTAGGAGCAGGGCCCAAGACCTGGCTGTCACCCAGAAGGACCAGTGCCACCCTGCCCCAAATGGCATGCATCCACACTGATCTAGAGCACAGAGCACACGAGACAGGGACTCCAGCTCCCTACACACACTGGTGCCACTGGGCTGGAGACCTGTGTCTGCAGCATACTCACACTCACAGACACACACACACCACACTCATACAGCACACACACAGCACACTCACAGACCCACACACCACACACTACACACTCATACACACACAGACACATGCCACATGTTCATACACACTCACACTCAAACACAAGCAGCACAGACACATAGTACAACTGAGACACACCGCACACTCATACACGCGTCACACACACAGCTCACAACTGGAGTCTCCACAGGGCCCACCAGGAGGCCTTTCCCGGGAGGACATTGCTGGAACTACAGGCTGTTCAGACCAACATCAGCCCAGCTGTGGCGGCTCCTACCCAGGGATGTCTGTCCTCTGGCCAAGGAGGTTTAAGCCAACGCCCTAGGCCAGGCCTGGGGCCCTCAGGGGCACACAACCCACCCCCCAGCCCTGGCAATCCTGGCTATGCCCCCTGCCCCTTTCACCCCCTGTGAGCAGGAAGTGGTCAGCAGGGACCTGTACCTGACCCTCCCACACAGACAGGGAGGAGGGACAGTCATGGGCTCATCTGAGGCTCTCAGCCTCAGAAAAGGTACACACAGGAGTGAGAGGGCTGAAGGAGGCTGCAGTCACGGGAAGAACAGGTAGCAGCCCAAGCAACTATCTGGGAGCTGTGATGTCATGAAAGCACAGCCCTTACCTCAAGCCTCCCTGATACCTGCACGATGGGCGAACACCTGCGGGGCTGTGGTGGGTGAGCCAGGCTCCCAGGCGCACCCCACACCTCTGCCAGGTGACTTGCTGTGGACTGCAAGTTCAGGAGCAGTGAGGTCAGAGGATGCCCTGGGAGCTGTCAGGAGCCAGTTTCCCAGGACTGGCTCCACAGAGTCCCAGGCAGTGAGGGATGGCGCCGGGTCTGAGACATCCTGGAGGGGCAGGCCCAGACGCTCAGGAGCAGAGCAGTCCCAGGGCTGGCGCTGAGACACCACTCTCGCCTGGACACCCTCGAGGGTCCGCTCCAGCGGGCCAGGGCGCACCTACCGTAGCGGCTCGGCTCGCGGCAGTAGCGCAGGATGGGCAGCGCATCCACTCTCGGGGTCACAGGCGCAGTGGCGGGGTCGGGGCTTGAGCAGGGGTCCGCAGCTCGGTGGGAGCCAGGGATGGGGCTAGGGCGCTGGCTGCTGCCCTCAGCCCTGAGCTCCGCACCCCCAGCCCCTCCTGCCGCGGGAGTCACCACGAAGCGCTGAGACATGACCGCTGGAGCTCGATCCTGGCCCGCAATCCCAGGCTGCTGGACGGCTGTGGAGGCGGGAGGCTGTGCGGAGCCACGGGTGCGCCTTGGGACTGGGCGGGGAGGGCGGAGCGGGGAGGGGCGGGGCGCTCCGGGGGCGGGGCGGGGGCTCCCGGGAAAAGGCCGAGGCGGGAGGGACCCGGCAGCCTGGATGGACGCGGCTGCCAGGCTTCTCCCAAGTACCTGCCAGTCAGCGGGGAGACAGCAGCCTTCGGGGTGTGTGACCTTGGAGATGCCCCCACATGGCCCATCCGAGGGCTGGTTGGGGAGAAACAGAACTGCTGCAGGCTGGGGAGGAAAGTGACCACCCCCAGGGCCGGATGGCAGTCTGAGGACCGTCACTGAGGTCCACGGGGTCAGGTCTCAAGATTCCTGGCACAAAGGGGCTCACTCTCTGGGCCGGGGAGGCGGGGGCGGGTATGGCCGCTCGGAGTTATGGGAACCGCAGACCTGAAAGTTGGGAGAGCCCCCCAAGCGGTAAGTCTTCAGCCTGCTTCTTCCTCCGCATCTAATTCTAACTGCCGCCATCTGGCATTTGCTTACACAGCACTTTACGATAGTCAGCGGGTTCTGCGTATTCATTCACTCAACAAGCATTTACTAGTGCCCACCTGTGCCCGGTCCCATGGGTCCCCAAGAAGGTGGAGGGAAGAGCTCTAGAGGCAAGGGAGGGAGGGACTGGGAGGTGCAGTTTTACACGGGGTGAAGGGGCCTCAGGCGACCTGAGCCTCCTCTGGAGCATAGCACCTTGGCTTCATGGCAGCCAGAGCCTGGTGGTGCCTGCACACCAGCAGTGGAGAAGAAGACAACACCTGAGGTGAGGTCTCAAGGGCACACCCCCCACAAGCCCAAAGACAAGGGCTCTACTCTGGAGGAGGGGCCTCCCTTCCCTCCCACCTCTTCTCACCACCACCCCCATTCCATTCGTTTGGCAGCACAAAGGGGGAAACCAGGACAGACAGCCCCACACCAGCAGGCACACTTGTTTACACCTGTCACCTTTGGGCTCTTCCCAGGGGCTGTCTGTGGGACAGGGCTCTCCACACCATGGGATAGCAGCCCCACGGGCCCCCAGCCTTCTTCAGTGTTTTCTAGACCATGCTTGCCCATTGACTTTTTCCCCCCGAGGTAAACTTTTGAATCATTTGGGAAAGTGTTCCCCAGAATACTTTTCTGTTTTGACTGAAAAGCATTAAAATGCTCAAATAAATTTGCTGAGAACTGCCGTCTTTATAGTGTCAAATCTTTTCAGTCAGGTCTTGCACATTTATTCCATTAGGTTTGTTCATATTTATTCACATTTTTTGCTGCTACTGCAGTGGATCTTACAATTATGTGATGTAAAAATAAAACAAACTGGGCCGCACCTGTGGCTCAAAGGAGTAGGGTGCAGGCCTCATATATTGGAGGTGGCAGGTTCAAACCCAGCCCCGGCCAAAAAAAAAAAAAAAAAAAACTGCGAAAAACCCCCAAAACAACAAACAAACAAAAAAAAGTTATTGGTCTTTGTGTATTTCTTTTTTAACCTGCCACCTCACAGAACTCCTCTTATTCCAATGTGTTTCCAATTCAACCTCGTGCATTTTGCAATGATTTTTTTAAATCTGTAAATAATGATAGCTTTGTCTTTTCCATAGTTTTTAACCTTTATTTTTACTTCTTTGTGCTTTGTTTTAGAATTTTCTGGAAATGCCACCAAAATACTCACTACTGTGTTTGCTGGTGGAGCTGATTATCTGGTCTGGGGATAGGAGGACAGCCCCAGTGTCCCCATGATGGTGGAAGATGTGGGGTGGTTCTTGCTCTGGGCCCAGAGGCTGGCCCCGGACACCATCCCTGGAGACGGGAGGCAGCTGGGATGGACTTGGCCAAGGGAAGCCCCAGAGCTTGGCTCTTTTCAGCATTCAGTGCCTCTTTCCTCTGTTCAGAGTCCACCAGGCAGAGTTCTCACGACTTCCACTCTGAGGACGGCCTAGTTTCCAGCTTTCATTTCAAAATGCCCAAATCTGACCAGGCCAGTCATACCCTCTGCTCACCTGGTCCCTCCAGATGGTCATAGAAGCCATTAGCACACTGACCTTGGGCTGGGTGAAGAGGGTGGCCATGGCTCCCACCTCCCTAGCCTCAGGAGCCCTCCTGCTGTGGGTAGTCCCAGGTGTGTCACGTGCCTGTAGGACAGAGCAGACACCCCATGTCCAGGCACCACTTTACAATGTTAGAAACAGAAAAATGCAGCGTGGGGCACACAAGCTCTCCATTTTGAGAGGTAAATGGAGACGAGGACCAGGGCTGTGAATTCAGGGAGGGCCACAAGGTTTTAGGGAAAGGCGTGGACAGAGTTTCAAGTCACATGGGTGAGGCAATGGCTGCAGAGCCCCAGAACAGCTGGTCCTCTCTCTAGTTCTCCACATCCCGATCCCAGCATCTCTCCCCTACTGTGTCCTTCTCACCACCTGGGGCTGGACACACCCTAACGGTTTTCCTTCTCATATCTTGGTAAATGAAGAAAACACCGGGGGCCAGTGCCTGTGGCTCTGTGAGTAGAGTGCCAGCCCCATATACCGAGGGTGGGAGGTTCAAACCTGGCCCTAGCCAAACTGCAACAAAAAAATCGCTGGGTATTGTGGTGGGCGCCTGTAGTCCCAGCTACTCGGGAGGCTGAGGCAAGAGAATTGCCTAAGCCCAAGAGTTGGAGGTTGCTGTGAGCTGTGACATCACAGCACTCTACCGAGGGAGAGAAGGTGAGACTCTGTCTCTAACAAAACAAAACAAACAAACAAACAAAAAACACTGGGGGTCTTGCACTTTCCTATGAGACAACTCAGGCCCCTCTAAGTCATCATTCTCTACATAATTATAGGTTTCACCTCTTGGGCTCATAACCTATCCACAGCCTCTATATTTTGTGACTGAGTTTTGGTTGTGGTCTGATTCTCAGGTGGTAAGGTTCACAGTTTCTCCTGCAGGGCTTGGGGGCCTTACAGTCTCCATGAGTCACCCCCCACCCCCTCATCCCCCGCTTCTGGCACCAAGGATCAGTTTCCCTCCATTCAGGTTATCTTCCCAGAATGCCACAGATGGCCTCCATTACACAGTGCTGGATTTTTAAATCTTAGCTTGGGAAATTTTAAAGCAGATGTTAAAAATATCCATTCTGGTTATAAAACCATCTTGGAAAAGCCCTGGTGTGAGGGCCCCCAGTCAGTCACTCAAGGGCTTCTGCACAGACTATAAGCAGGGTTGTGTGTCCTGCACTCCCCCTGCTTGGCCATACTCCACCGTGGTCAGGCAGTATCTGGGCCCAAAGCTGCCCCCTCATCAGACAGAGAAAAGGACAGGGAGAAACAGAGAAGGAGAGACAGAGAGAGTGAGAGAGGAAGGGCGGGACAGAGAGAGTGAGAAAGGAAGGGAGGGACAGAGATAGGCAGAGAGAGAGGGAGAGAAAGAGAGGGAGGGACAGAGAGATGGGGAGGAGAAACAGAGACAGGGCTAGACAGAGACAAATGGAGTGGCCTGATTGTTTCCAGCCCTGCTTGGGCCTTGGGATCCCTGGGACCCTCATGATAGGTACAGTGAGGCCAGTAGAAGAGGCAGTGTTGGAAGTGTAGCCACGGTGGGGCAGGGCCACAACCCGGTGATGAGAGAGGCTGGTCCCCTCCAGTACCTGGAGCTGTCCACGAAAATCAACCTGACAGGTGGCTGTGGGGGCTGGTCTCCAGGATCAGATCTTCCTCCTAGGGGTATGACTGCCTTGGAGGGTAAGGGTCCTGGAAAGGCTCTGTGGGGGGGTGTTAGAATTGGGGACTGGGAGGGCCACTGTCCACCTGGCCAGGATTTTTGGTCTTGTTTCCTGTGATGCAATCTGTTAAAATCTAAGAGGAAAAGCCCCCTGCTTGCCAGAAAGAGTTTGCATACAAGCGCCAAATGTGTGTGAGCAGAGCAGCAGCCCCTCGGACCAGAAGCCCTTTCAGATGCTGGTCTGGGGCATGTGAAAGCCTGGTCTCCTGGCTCCCTGACCCCCCTCACAGGAGCCATTGGGCAGAGGGAGCCTCGTAATCAATGAAGGCTCATCACCTCCTCCCTGACTAGGCGGCCCTGGGAGCCAGGCCCAGGTGCCCATCCAGGACGGGTCTTCCTGCTCAGACCCAGGGAAGGAGCTGTCCAGCTCGGGCTCCAACAGAAGCCCTTGTGGACTGTCCCAATGCAGCTGATGTGGAACTATGGTCACATGCCAGGTGCTAGAGCAGCCTGCGTCCAGGCCTACTGTCCACACACAGGCAGAAAAGTCCAGTCCTGGTCCACTGGTGGGAGAGGGCAAGTGTAGCTGGATGCAGAGAGTCGTGAGTACCAGGCCTGGTGTGCACCAGGGACAGTGGAGAAGCCATGGCTGAGGGGTTGCTGTGGGGAAGCAGGAGTGTGACCGGCCTTCCTCTCAGTCCTGTACTGCGGGGGCATGAGCCCAGCAAGGCAGATGGCAACCCAGTCTCCAAACCACCCCTGTTCCTGCCTGTGTTGTTTGAACTAGATCTCAGCCATCTGAGGGCCTGGTCTGTCTGATCCTGGATCAGTTTTCATTTCATGAGCTCCCACGCCCTCACCACGTCATGGGATCCTGGGGTTGTTCTCAACAGCCAAGTGGAGGTCAGCCTTTCCTGAGGGCTCGTGTCCAAGGGTGACCAACTCTGACGTGGATTTTAGGAGGATGCCTGTTCACCAACTCTGACTCCCAGAGAAGCAGGTGTCCCCTTTGTGGGGACTGCAGTGTCCTCAGGGAGAGGCAGCCTGAGTGGCTCCAGAGCACTCTGGTACTTTGAAGGTAAAGATCAAAATCTCTAACTAGAAGTTTTCTCTTAGTTCATTGTCCTTTTCTGCAATATTTCTAAAATTTGCCTTGGTGTTCTGGGAAACAGCCCTAAACAAGGGTGCAGAGCCGCGGAGTCCCCAGCTGGGTCTGCAGCCCGGAGCATGGCTATGTGGGAGGCCCGTGCAGACCCTAGGTCTGGGACTGCTGTGCTCTGACCCTCACTTCTGTGTGGATCCTAACGCAGCTGGCAGCCTCCTCCTCAGACTCCGAGTACGAAGGGGCTCAGAGGCAGAGGGGACCAGGAAGGCACTGTGAGGGCCATGCCTCCCACCTCCTCTCCCTACTAATTCCCTCCCCTCTCCCCTGCATCTCTGAGCCCAGGAGCTGCCCCTGACTCAGTGGGTTTGTAGGCCACCCACTAATGCTCATGCAAGTTCAAAAAGTAGTGAAAAGTTACACTGTAACAGAGTGAACTCTGAGTGACTGTGGACTTGATTCATAGAGGGGAGAGTACTGCCTGACCCTATGAGTTTAAATCCAGCCTGGGGCCTGGGGATGGGCAGGGCAGGGCCTGATTCTCCACTGAGGAGACTTGCCTCAGGCCATGGTGGGCCTGGGGGCACCTGTTGCCTCAGAAACAGCCTGAGGCAAACACGGATCCAGGAGGGATAGCTGAGCTGGTGCAGGTCTATGTCTAGAATATGCTGTTTCCATCCGTGAGCTTTTAACAATAGTTTTATTCTTTAGAGCTAGGCATGGTGCTAGGTACCTCTTCCAGCTGCAGGAAGACCCAAGGGGACTTGGTTTTCCTCCAGGCTCTTCCCTTTTTGTGGTCTTCCTCCAGCCTGCCCCAGCTCACCCTACTAGGGACCCCAGCCTGCCCACTGGTGGTCTCCAGCCACCGCTCCCCATAGTTGGAGGCTGCCAGCCATAGCCATGACTCGTGCCCTTCCCTGGCTCCTTTTGATGGTGCCCTGAGCTGGTCCTTGGCCCTAGAGGCCTGTCAGTGGAGCAACACTGGGCAGGTAGGTCACTGCTGGAATAGGATGAAATAAAACATCCAAATGACAGACACTAGGCCCTTCTCACCCAGTCTGCATGTTTGTGTCTCAACAACATGTGCTCCATGTTCCCAGGGCACCAAGGAGACCCCATCAAGGTGCCATGGCTGGAGATGTGAGCGCATCCTCCCTTAGGCCCCAATGAATCCCCATCTGGAGGCAGGCGTGGCCTTGGGGACTTGAAGGCAATGGTGAGGTGCACTCATTAGCTGGGGGGTTTACCTGACTGTGAGGAGCTGGGTTCCCCCTTTCACAGTGTAGGAAACCAAGGCACATAGCAGCAGGGTCACATTTTGGGAAGGGCAGCAGCTGGGATTTGAACCTGCACCCAAGGTGGGATCCTGGAAGCTAGAGAGGCAGTGGCACCTACCAACGTGGCCCCCAGCCCCCACTCAGAACTGTGCTGCCCACAGGACTCTGTGTCACCAGGGGGCAGTGAGTCTGTGCCCCCCCCCAGGGGACTCCTGGGAGGTGGACTAAAGCCCATCTCCAATGCCTTACCCAGATGTCACTCAATTCAGGTATTACAGGTGACAAGGGTCTGACCAGTGACCCAGGGGTCTGGTATCCAGGATAAGGGTTGGGAAGAGTTACATTTCTGGGGACATTTGCTGTGAATCCAGGTGAGGAGGCCTAGTTGGGGGCCTGGAGAGGCATGGGAAACTACCGAGCTTGGGTTATAGGTCCCTCTGCTTGTTCCTTGTGGTCAGTGCAGCCCAGTCCCTCCCTGGGCTCATTCAGCACCTGTACTCAGGCTATCGCACTGATGGTGACAGCATAGACAGGTCTCCCTAGTTCTGACTGCAAAACTGGTCTCAGGAAAGCCCCCAGTCAGGCGTGTTCCCTTCCTGGCCTGGCAGCTACTCATTATGCTCAAAGTCACCCATTCAGCACTGGTCCACAGCCTCCCCACCTCTGTGGGAAGCCTGCCCCACTTTAAACTTGCAAACATGGAAACTGGGGCCACCTGACCCAGTGCATTGCACGACATGGTGACCTGATCCTGGAGCTCTCTGCTCCCCTCGCTCCCCTTCAAGATTGGGTTTCCAGCTGGCCCAGCCTGCTCCATGAGGGGTTCCCAGGATGACCCTGGCCCTAGGCTCCCTGAGGTGTCTCCCAAGGCTTGGGAACACTTGATGTATCAGAGTCCTGTCCCTTGAGCTTCAGGGGGCTGCAGGTAGCTGCAAGTGGCTGCATGTGGCAGAGGTCTGAGGCCCACTACAGGGTGCAATGTGGGGTACACCAATAGAAGGCAGGCTGGGGGTGCTATCTCCAGGCTGATTTGAGCCCACAGGCCTAGTCACCACCAGGGAGACCTGTGGGATCAGTTTATATCATCCTTCTTTATCAGACACACAAGTGTAACAGGTAGGCATGCTGGGGGTGCAGACCCTCTGCACATCGGCAGGGAGCTAGTGGCAGAAGGAGGCCAGATGGGAGCCATGAGGGACAGGCTCAGGCCTGGCAGGCAAGGAAGTGCTGGCTCCTGCCAACACCACCCTGTCTCCATCTCTCTGTGGATGTGCATGGAGATGGGGGCCACACTCCTACAGACTCCCCACTGTAGACCACATACCACAGATGCACACAGACGCCTGGCAGGCACACAGGCATACAGACACACACGGATACCTGGCAGGCAGACAAACACACAGATACACCCAGACACACATAGACACCTGGCAGACACACACAGACACACCCAGACACACAAACACCTGACAGGCACACAGATACACACAGATACCTGGCAGGCACATAGATGCCTGGAAGGCGCACAGACACACACAGACACACACGGACTCCTGGCAGGCACACAGACACACAGACACGCCTGGCTGACACCAGCAGGCACGCAGGCCTGTGGTAGGTGGATAGGACAAGGTCTGTGCACCTGTGTTCTGTGTTTTTGATCCTGGAGCCACGAAATGGTTCAGGGGCAGTGCAATTAGGGAAGTGAGAGGCCACGATGGGAAAGGTGCCATGCTGCTGGGGAAGGTGGCATCAGGCTGGAGCTGTACCTCCCAACTCAGACCTGCCGAGTCCATGGGCATCAGTGCCCCCACTCAGCCCCTCACTCTGGGCAGTGGCCTCAGCAAGGACAAGACATTAGAACACTAGGGAGTTGGGTGCTGGCCCTGCCCTGGCCCTGAGAGGCCAAGAACCCTATTGCCTGCAGAGCTGCCCAACCGTCATCCCCCCTGACAGTGGCCCAAATCCAGGCTTGGGCCTAAAGAGCTTCATGAGGTCATCTGGAGATCACCCCTGGGACTATAAAGGCTAGTTGGGATGTTGGGACCTCTGTGTGACCCAACTACCCTGCCAGCCAGGCTGGAGGGAAGGGTCCCTGCCCTAGAGACACCAGTTACAATTTTATTAAGTGAAAAAAATCAGAGCTATTGAAAAATTAGAAGGCAAGAGAAACTCAACGATTCTAACCACTGGTACAGCATTGGCTCCATATTTCCACTTCAAAATGTGAACTTACTCTCTCAAGTTTTAAAAATCTATGAATAAAAGGCTATAATGGCAAAAGTAGCATTTATCTGCTAAAGAGTGGAAAGGTGGTCTCCGTCCCTCTAGCCTGGCCCCCTACCCAGCTGGTGGGCCTTTGGACCATCCTGATACCCACTTCCCCTGCCACTGCCCTCCCTCCTCTACTTAGAGTACTCCCTGGTCTGACCAAGTCCACTCTGCTGCCACCTTCCATGGGAACTGCTCACCCCTGTGGTCTGCACCCTGGCCTTCAGTGAGCCAAATCTCCACTGGCCACTCAGTTCTCCTGCCTCAGACACTCCAGGCCCCCCTGCAACCAGGACCGGTGGCACTGTGGCCTTTGACCACTTGGTGCCCTCCTCTGCCTATCACATCCTTCCCAGGGAGCCCTCTGGACTCGATGTCCCCACTCAGCCCCTCATTCTGTGCTCTTGGGGCAGGCAGGCTCCCCCACCATTCTCTTGCCCTGTGGGGGCAAGGCTCAGTGGGGCATGGCCTGGGTGGGCAGGAAGTAGGATGGCTGGTGGGTGTCCAGCAAAGCAGCCGGGCCAGGTCCCTGTCCTAGGCCTGAGGAGTGTGGCAGAAACCTGAGGCCAACATTTCTGGGGTCCCAGCCATAGTTTAGGTTTGTGTCTGTCCACATCACATCCTGGGTGGCAGCGGGAGCCTTCCTCCTGCACCAGCCAGCTCATTCCCATCTGGGGCTGCAACAGGCTCCTCCTTGTCATGGAAACCTGGGCCACATTGAGGATTTGAGGTATGGCTGGTGTGGAAGGGGAGGTCCAGGATGGCAGGGCAGCCATGTCAGCTAGGGGCTTGTGAGCTTAGACCTCGCTTTGGGATATGGGAGCTCCATACATGAGAGCAGAGCTGGACACAGTCAGGACTGGGACATAGCCAAGGGGCCAGGGCTGGAATATAGCCAGTGGCCAGCGGGAGCCCTGAGTCAACACCCAGTCCAGGGAGCTACACCTCTGTGGCCTGCAAAGAGAAAATCAAAGTCTGAGCAGCCCCAGCTCCTTACACAGAAAGGAGGTGATGGCTTTAACCTGTGAGATCTGGGTTCCCCCTTTCACACTGGGGACCTATGGGGATGACCCACAGGGCATCACTGAGAAAATTCCTTGCTGGCCTGCCATGTGTGAGGATACAGGGTGCATCCAGCTCCTAAAACTAACTCTGTTCATTCACCCAGATGGTGACTCCCAAGTTTGTCTTCATAGGCTCAGAGTGGAGCAGACAGGAGTCACACTTCCTCACCTGCCAGGCCATTCATGTAATCGACGCCCCCTACTCCCATTCCACCCTCTTTTTTTTTTTTTTTTTTTTGAGACAGAGCCTCAAGCTGTCCCCCTGGGTAGAGTGCCATGGCATTACAGCTCACAGCAACCTCCAACTCCTGGGCTCAAGCGAGTCTCTTGCCTCCACCTCCCAAGTAGCTGGGATCACAGGCGCCCGCCAC